>VZSC01013297.1:129737-155172 GCA_013398225.1 Steatornis caripensis | reverse complement strand
GTTCCTGTGCAACCTGCTCTGGGGGCACCTGCTTTGGCAGGGGGGTTGGACTGGGGGATCTCCAGAGGTCCCTTCCAACCCCTACCATTCTGTGATTCTGAGTAATAGGCTTCTAAGTATTTGTCTCATATCATTTAATCTAAGGTGCTTTTAATATCTGTGCAAGTAGATAATTCTTTTTGACCTGCTGAGCTCTTGTTCTCTACAGGAGTCAATCGCAGTGCTAATTTTGTGGTGTGTGTTCATTAACTGTCTACCAGAATATCCATGTATAAGAGTTCGCTCTGTGTTACAACATTATTTTTTTCAAACGTGCAAGCAGCTCAGTTGCCTTTTTAAAATGCACCTATGCACTTCATTAAGCTGTTATCATAAGATAATATCTATCCTAATGTTCTGCCTTCAGAGCAGATTGCAAATTCAGAGCCCAGGCAGGCGAAGAGAAACTTGGATTACTTTTGCCAATGGGCATTATTGTAGCCTTGTCCATGTCAAATTTAATCGCTGACTGCACTGCCAAGATGTTCAACTCCTCCTGGAGTGTCTAACAAACCTCAACAGCTTTCACCAAGTGAAACAAATTACCGTGGTCAGCTACATTACCTAGGTCAGTCTATCTTCCCTTCTCCACACTGCTAATGAGCATACAGAGTACCACTGACCAGACCCACATCAGCCTGCTGACAATTAACTGACCAGACCCTCTAGAGTCAGAACTTCGGTTCATGTTGACGACTATTCAAGCAGCTAGCTGCAAGCATGTAGTCTGATGCAGAACGATGCAAAACTAAAGACAGGAAAGATAAAAAACATCTCCCCCTGTTTTCTGTCCTGCTTGCATTGCTGTCGAGAGTTGCAAAACCAATGGATGACTAATTAGATCAACTGGAAAGAAGTTGAGAAGAATTGATATCCATAAAGACATTAACGCATTTGAGGTTGCAGGTATCCAAATGATCTGGCCCTGTATGAGGTGGTCATTTCTCTGCAATTCCCAGGATCACTTTCTTCAACCATTTTCAAACAGATACAGACACTATGTTAGCAAAAAGCATCACACGGTGATTCTGGATGTGGCTTTTCTTGCCAGCTATCATGCGTCTGAAGAGACACATCTCAAGAGACAAACGTTTATGGAAACTGCCACAGCAAGCCATGATTTTCCCAGACATACAACTGAAGTGAGGAACTTCAGTTATTTTTCGTGCATCATTCTACTTTTTTGCCATGATAGGAGCAGGTGCAACAACACAGTGGTCTTTAGCTAGCAATGCTCATACTTAGACACAGAAAAGAAAGACAACTTGTGGGAAACTTGCTGGATTAAACAAGCCACCCACCAAAAGTGACAGAAGTGGCTTGGAGTCACTTTTCTTACCCTCTTCTCTCAAGCCGTTTGTTCTCTTCTGGTTCATTCTCTTAATTCAGCGTCTCAGAGCACTGGTCTCTTCTGTGTCTTTGGCACAGCTGCAGTTTTACAATCCACTGCATATCCTCACAGTGCCTTGCAAATTTAGGGCTGAGACCTCAGTATTGGGGCAAAGCGCACCACAGTGAAAGAACGAAAGAACGAAAGAACGAAAGAAAGAAAGAAAGAAAGAACGAAAGAACGAAAGAAAGAAAGAAAGAAAGAAAGAAAGAAAACAGCCACTTCCCTAAAATAGTGAAAGCCTTGCTCTTGACAGAGGAGAGAAGGTGAGCAGACTCTTCACAGCTTCCACAAGTCATTTCTATTAAGGATTACTTTCATATCTCCCCTGGGTCACCCCGTATCCTTGTATAAAGATGATCCACTGTATATGGACCCTGTACACACACCCAGGAACGGGAGTCAACTTTCTGTTGCTCAGCGTGCGTCAGCTTTCCTCTTTGTGTTTCCCATGTGAATGGTGCCCTGGTGCAGCACCTGGGCTGTGGGTCACATGTTTGAAACAGGACTTCTCAGAAAGGCTGTCAAAACAAGTATATCACCACTCTTCTTACATGAAACTTCTCTCTTACCAAGTCCCCAAGCTCAGGAAACCCTAACCAGTCAATACCTGTCACCGGGAAGCAAAGCCTTCAACTCAGTCCTTTGCTAGATGCAATTAGCAAGTTACATTTGTGACAGCCCCGTTATAGTGTAGAATACAGCACCTACTGTTATTTTTGCACTGCCCCATATCTGATACCAGATCTCTGTTGTTTTATTATGTTGAAGGATGCATTGCTGTTTCTTCAGCTCATCCATTTATCATGAGCAACTTAAGAAAAAACTCCAGAGTCCCATAGAGTGCTTTTCCCAAACAAACAGAGTCAAGCCATAGGGTGGCTAGTTCCTGTGGCTCTTGTGGCTACCCCACCTACATTACCCCATGACGCTTCACAAGTATTTCAGAAGCGTATCCAAAAAATGTCTAGAACTGTGGTCTTATCACATCCTTGCCAGAGATGTCATTGCTGTCAGCATCAGGATGTCAGCTGGTACTTGTCTTTTCAGGAAGCGTCCTCATCTCACAGTGCCCAAAGCCACAGAGAAGCCCTTCAAAATCTGCACAGAGCCTTCAGTTATCCTGTCAAATAGGATAAGGCCCAGCACAAACAGCTGAGGCCAGACTTACCTTGACCACCCTAAGCGGGCAACAACATGATCATTCCCTGCCACTGTGGGTTACGAGACACACAACAGGACTGCAGAGCAAGTGGGAAGCTGCAGGTCACGCTCAGACATGCTGTGCTTGCAATGGACGCACTCCTCCCTGCTCTGCAACAACAGGCCACTCGCCCGGGGCTACAGGACAGTTAAACAAGAACAAGTAGAATGTTTCCTACCAGTAAAGGCCAGCTAAATTAATAAACCTCAACAACCCAATGTGGTGTGATTGCCCTTGAATTTCCCTACTTTGTTGTTTTTCAAACTGTTCTCAATCTTTGACATATACTTCTCTCCAAGGAGTCATCTCCTGTCCTTAGTCATATGAGATTCCCATTACCATGACATTCCTCCAAAATCATCACCCTCCTACTGTTCTTTCTGTCATGACCTCAGACACATTTCTTCTTCCTAAAACGAATCGAATTCCTTACGCACAGAGCCACTCTGCTCACTACTCCCTTCCAGGCTTCAGTGACGAATCTCCTCCAAATTATCCTTCTTTTCCCTCACATGGCCTTTATTTCCACTCTTATTCTGCCAGAAATTACCATCCCTACCCTCATGTCAACAACAACTTCTCCACCCCATTTTAAAATGGGGATAATCAGCAGGGAAATTACTTGCTTTGGTGGTATGTAAAATTAGTGCATTGCTAGCTCCTTTAAGTCTTTTGCTCTCCCAAATCGTTGAAAACAACGTGGCAATAGCAGTTATACACAGCAAGAAGCAAAAGCAACAAAAAAAATATCACTTGAAGGTACCTCTTAAACAGCACAGACGCAGTAACCCGCTCTGCTCCCAGACCATTTTGTTTCACAGAGCGTCCTAGAGACACTGAGTCTCTGTCAGAACAGCGGGCACCAAGCACAGAATGAACCCAGAAAGCCCAGATGAACAGCTGGTGTGGGAGAGGGGAGATGGCAGAGATGTTTCTTCCACCCTAAGCATGAAGGGGCGTGAGACAGAAATCGTGATGCTTCTCATTACAAAGCAACAAGGCAAGGCACTGCCTGGCCCTGGCCAACGGCAAACAGATAAAGCCAGGTTGCGTGGTAACTGCAAGAGCGGGCATCCCTGAAAGACAGAGAAAATCCAATACTGAAACCGTGTTTGCATTGTATCGACATGAGGTGAAGGTAGAACCAGGTGCTGGCGGCTTCCTACCCCTTTTTTCGGTACTCCTGGCACCGACGCGCTGCCGGGACGGAGGCGCCCCCGCAGGCCGCCGAGCCCCGGCCCCCCGCACGCCCGCGGCCAAGAGAGGGAGCTCCCGCGTAGCGTGTCTGCCGCGCCGAGGCCCCGCCCGAAGAACGGCCTTTGCGAGGCTCCCAACAGGGAATTGCTCAGCGAGGAAGGAGGCCAAATGCTGCACGTAAGATGCGTGCTGTGGGCTGGAAGGAGCCGGAACGCTGGGCGCTCGCTTCCCGCCGAAACGAGATGGGGTTTGGGGGCCAAAGCTCCTCGGCGGTGTCACACCTGAAATGGGGGAAGAGGCAGCCCTTTGATGAACGCGCCTGTACCGCTGGTGGGGGCCCACGAGCCCGTAAGGTGCTTTGGCTGTCCTGCACCAGGCTGCTGACTGCGTGTCAGTTGTGCGTTACTGGCCCGCTGATTCCCCATGTCTCCTCAAGCCGCTCAGAAAAAGCTACCACAAAATTTTACTTGCGCCCCGCTGTGCACCGTCCTCACTTTTGTTAGGTAAGGTTGTCTCCCAAGCTTTCATGCTCTTCTCTCTCCTCACTTCTTCACCTGCTGGGATAAACTGCTGGCTCCACTTCTGAGGACTGCCTTGTTTTTATTTGCCTGTGGAAAAAGAAACTGATGTAGGGGGACCATAGTGGAAGAAGTGACTTTTGCACTGATGCCTGAAAACAGGCCCAGGGTCAGAGAGTAAGGTGAACACAACCTATCTGCTCCTGACCTCCAAATACCACGACCCTTGGCCATCACTGCGGTAGTACCCCAACCCTTGGCCATCACTGCTGTCATAGGAAGGAGCTGTGAGGAGAGGCCGAAACAAGGGTGGGCATTGCCTTGATGTGAACAGAGAGCAAAGTCCTTCGTGATTGCATGGGATCCCACAGCCCTGCAACAGCAGCAGCCCTGCTTCAGGGTACGAGCAGCACTATCAGCTCACAGCTAATAAACGTGGCTATTTAAGGTCCATGTTTTTCATGTGCAAAGTGCTGGAAAAGTCAGCATGGGGGAAAAAAAAACCTGGAAGAAAAAAATCACTCTGCAGTCACAGGCAAGTAAATATGGGACCAAAGCTCTCATGTGATATCCTCTAATTAACCCAAGGGAGACACAGAACAGCAAAGAGAAAGAAGCCATTTTCGTTTCGGTTTGTTCATCATTAGTTGAACTAGAAATCAACCGAGTTCCAGCAGCCAAATCTGTATTATAGGCTGTGACATAAGAGACAAAAAAAGCCCAGAACAAATTATACTTGTAGTGCAACAATTCAGAAAAAGTGTCAGCTATTCTTGACTCATGAGCCTTTGATCTAACTTCACATTTTGTCTGACTTTCAGTTCTTACTAGTTGCTAAGGGGGCTATAAATGAGTACTAAGACACTTAAAGCTAGAAGCTACAAGTTCAGCTTTAAGGGGCTCAAAAAGCAGCCAAACTTGAACACTTGAATAAACTTTCTTGATTTTGACATCTCAGGAAAAGTAGCTGTCTCCCTGGACTGCCAGAAATTTCTTCTATCAGCAGTGCTCAAAATACTCTAGTAGATTTTTATCTGGTATTTTGCTTTGGTTTGGGAGTGAGGGGGAACAGAGTTTCTTAAAAATCGTCAGTTTCCCCAGAACTGTTACAGGACTCCAGGCATCAGACATGCACTCTGGGAACAGCACAAGGAAAGATTATTCCCAACTTAATTTCTGAAGAACCCGCAGGTATTACTACAAGAACTGACTGTAGCGAACTGTAGCAAGCTGCTAACAGACAGCAATCATACTGCAAACAAGTGTGATTACCTCATAACCTGTGTGTGAAGGCACGCAGCACATACAGAGCGCAGTCCTGTATCTCAGCTGCAGAATAATGTTTTGACACTCCTACTTTGTGACTTGGTACAAACCTATGTTCAAGTTCACAAAGACTCTACAATGGGCAAATTTTCAAGCAAATGTACATCCAAAAGTAGGAAGCAAGATGTGATTTACATCTGAAAAAAGATCCCTAAAAGTTAGTCTTCCAGTAAATTCATGTGTCACAAGATTCATACTTTCAGTATGGAAGACTCCCTCTGTCCTCATTACTTTTTAGTTTCTGTTTATAGCTACTATCAAAGGCTAGATCATGCAGCTTTGAGATTAAAATGAGTGATGACTCTCTAAATAAGTGACAACCCTCCAAACAAGTGACAGCTGAAACATATCTGAAATAGGAGGCTATGCAGAAATCATCTCTCCCCTGATGCAAGCTCAAAAGAGTGCTAAGAAGAGAAGACAGCAAACCAGTAACATAGACTGAAATGTTTAGAGCTTCTGTGTAATTAACTTGTGACACAGAGGAAATTCCATTATTAAACACAAAGACAGGAAAGCGGCTGGAGAAGTAAATATTACTGGAGAGATACTTCAGGCAAGTAACAGAAAAATCCTCCAAAATTTCCTTGCACTTTGAAACAAGATACAGAACAAAAATCCACTGCAGAATAAACCTCATAGTAAAGATGCTGATACATGACCAGCCCAAGTGTAATATCTAGGAAAAGCACACATTACTCCATTATAAAAAAAGGGATCATCAAGCCTGAAAGAAAAAGGCAAATTTCAGAACAGGATGCTCATGCGCCACAACTACACTATTGCCTTCTGACCTACTAACAAAGTGCAAAGTAGCAGGCATCTCTTTCAAGAAATGCTAAGGAGTTCCTGCAAGATCTTTAAAAGCACGTAACAAGAGACAAATCTTTGGAACATTACAATGTATTGGGCTAGTAGCAAAAATAATCAAGGCCCAAAGGAATGTGCATGACTGAATGTGTAGTTGGAGATGGGGACATCAGCCAGAGGTCTTCAATGACAGCTGGAGTTTAGCAAGAGCATGTAGCAACTCTACTGTTCTCTGTATGGACTGGGTCACCATCCACAGAGAATGCGAACATCACAGGAAAGTAAGAAATATAATGGAGTATTATAAAACCCATTAAGATTATATTGGGTTTTCTCAACGATATTGCTGCGATCTGCTCAATACACTGTTAAATGCAAGGAGTGACTCCTGCTAGCACAGGAAACAAAATAAATGAGCTCATTTAACAATAACAGAAGGACAAAATACATGTCTAGCATTGTCCCAAAGACACCCATCGAATGCAGATGAAGATGTAAATTTTACCTGCCTTGTAAGTAAGAGGGAAGACCATATTATGTGCTAGGTAGCAATACAATTTAAAAAAGCATAACAAACAAGCAGCATGGTCAGTGTTGGTGCAAAAATACGAACTTTCAGCACTGTCTTCATGAATTAAAGTCACAAAAATGCACCACATTGATCGACAGGAAAATTAAATCATCTTCCGAGTCCATGGGAGAAATTTCTCCAAAAAATTTTAACCTGACTTACTGTTCTAAGGATTTCCTTCCCTAATTGTAGTATCAATCAGTCTTTGTAGTATGAAAGTGTATTCACTTTGTTAGTATATATTAGTTCACATTATACACTGCAGTGTAATGGAGTAGCAGAATTTTACTGGAGGCTTTGGTATTGTTCATGCTTACACAAACTAAAGCACAGCCTGGCCCTGGAAATAAGGGGTTTGCTTCTTGGAAGCTTTGAGCTGCCCATGAAGGATAAAAGATAGCCCCTTGACAACCGAGATAACACTAGCATCCTAGTTTGAGTTTTGAAACTCTCCCAGTGTCGTTTGGCATCATAGATAACTAGCTACAGCACAACTGACTACAGGGACATCTGGATCAATAGACAAGCAGCAAGAATGCTGCAGAAATATCATTGCTTTTCAAAGTTTTATGATGATTAATAATTGGCAGTGTGGGTATTAGTGATTAGTCAAATCATGTTGTACCTGAATGGTATAAGAACCCTGTGTTAATGCCACATTCAGGGTGCCCCAATTTGGCTGGGAAGCCTCAGGCACATGAATATTTACCCTTGTAATCCTAGACTTTGCATCCTAGCCTTTCTCCTAAGTTGGCAAAGGCCAGCTGCAAATTTTTGTAACATTATCAGAGTAGGAGGGTGGACAGTTCCAGGACTTGTTACCTGTACGATTCCCTTATCAAGTGCTAGCATCCTCTGCAGAAGAGAGGAAGTGACCTAAAGAAACATTTTACAGAACAATGGAAGAAAAAGCCCAATTCACCAATATGACATTCAAAGTCCTCCACAGGCTATAATTGTGGTATTTTGCCTGTCCAGATTAAATGGCAAAAACTGAAGGAAATCTTATGCATTAGAGATTCTGGGTAGATTAAAAGAGAGTAACAGAAAACTGACTGGTGTGGGTTGTGGCTGCGGAACAGCACAGTTACTTTGTAAAAGCCAACAAAAGGTTAGAGATCACTGAGCGATGAAGCACAGTATGTGTTGTTACACAAGCAACAATAAAATCCTGGTTTGTTCTCAGTTCTATTACTTCAGACAATAAAGCTGCTCTCCACATAGAGTATGAAAGAAATGTTATTCACTGATCCAACCTGAGTCATTAAAAAGAGAAGTGATTTTTATACCTACTTATGAAGAGCATGCATTAGACCCTGTAGGAGACAAGCTGTTCTGCTCTTCACAATGAATTGGTGCAGCAGCTCCAGTGTTTGCACACAGGACACATACAGAACATACGGTCTGCTTCTGTACCTGCACTATCAGAATTCAATAATACTCATCAGCCTTGCTGTTCCCCAAGAAAACACTTTCTAAAATGGTAAGAGAGCACTATAGTACCTAACTGCAGACCTCCGCATGGATGCTGAATGCGAGTGATGTACTTTCTATGCAGGAATCAATAAGGAACAAAAAGGATATCTGGAAACGCATCTGGGTTGCTCATCTAGTGCTCTAATTTGTTTAATCAAAAGTAAGACACCAAACTATCAAGAAGGCAACAGTATATGAACTAGGATATGGGCTACGGCAGGGCAAGGGGAAAACACAAACTTGAAATAAGTGTTTGAATGAGACTAAGATTGCCCTGTGTGGAGGGGAATTGCACACCACTCTCCAAAATTGTATCTTTTTATCTTCTGGCACTTTGTTATTTCTTGATCTATCTTGTATTGCTCTAGGGTGCTTCCCAGGAAAGAAAAAATAATTCAAAAATCATAAATGCTTCAATGTTAAAATGTGGGGGTTCTCATTCCACTTTCCTATTGCTTTCAAACTCGATAACCTTTTGACTTAATTAGTATTGCTGCTCGTTTCCACCTGGGTGGTAAATTACCTGATATTCAAAGCCTATTTCACTCAGTAAATCGATATGACTGCACCGATTACCTTATGGGAAGGAACAGAGCTGAAGTTCTTCCAAGGAAACCGGGGACTGAGAGTTTTCCTAGCAGTAGGTGAGCTAAAGGAGTATGATCCTTGCCATCTCAGAGACGCACACATGTGTGCGTGGGGTAACCTGACTAGATCCCTAGAATCTGTTCCCAAAGTGTGTGTCATGCCTTCCCTTCCAAATCTCCAAGCTAATCTGCCACATGAAGAAAGCCTAAGTACTTGGCTCTGGTTTAACATTAATCCCCTCAAAAGTTTCCAGGAATGAGGAAGAACCTGCAGCTTATGCAAGCCAAAACCAGTTCAGGCTATAAGAAAAGAAAAAGGAGATTCACAAAAGAGCTAGAGGAGTTACTGTAATTCCCTGATTTCATCAAAAGCAGCGGAAAGAGAGGGAGATGCTTTAGAACAAAGAATTGCAACATCTACCTGCTGCTCTTCACACACCTGCTCCAAGGCAGAGAAGCAAAACTTGCCTTTGCACAGCCAGATCCGAGGTCTGAACCAAACCTATTTCCTACTTTGCTACACTTCTGCACAGCCATCAAGTTCTAAGACACAGTGTAGCCCTGTATCATTCACTACAAAACCAACTTATCTAGAGTACTGGGGCCCTCCTCCACTCCCCTCAGGAAGCAGAAGAAAGGTCTCACTGACCAACATTTCTGCAAAGTTCAGCCAGCATTTTGTACACACATTTTCGTTCCTTTTAATTTTGCTGTGCCCTTGTGCCCCATTTTAAATAGCGACTTGCCTTCTTCATGGCCTAGCAGTTATCATCATTTAACTGAGCTCTGCAGAATTCCTCCTTTTTTTCGTTCTTCATAAATCAGTCTCCAGAGTTTTGTGGTTCATAGTTCCACAGTGGGAACCACGGTTACTTCTGCAGCATAGCAATTTTTTCTGCACTTCGCTTTTCATCTCCACATTAATCTTTTCAATAGGAAGAACATCATAAATATTTGAGTGACTCAGTCTGCTGCTTCCACCAAGCAACACATGTCCTCTGCAGCTCCTAACACTAGAGCACCAAGCCCACTCCATCTGTTGAGATCAGAGCAGGCTGCTGGGAGGGCTGGAACAACAGAGACATAGCCACCTGTGCTAATCAGAGTTGCTTACAAGGTTACTCTCACCTGGGAAGGAGGGAAATAGCAGGCAGGCATGGTAGGATAATACATTTTAATCTGTTCATTGGAAAAGTGCATTACCTCTGCCACTAATGGACAGAAACCAAGTTGGATAATAATGTTCTGGCAACATAAATTCAGCCTGAAGTTTAGTCTAGCTAATGATCTAGGCACAAACTACACTGAAGAAAGAGATCCAGCTGTGTGTGAATTCTGATTCTAACTCTTTCACTGACCACTGGACAACTTTAGGTAAGTAACTTGAAAAATCTAAATCAAAAAGAAAACTCCATACTAGCGGGACAGCAGTAATGAATTGTTCGCACTAGTCACAAGCTCAGCACCAGCAGAGCTTTGAACTGGTGCCAAAGACAAACTTATTTCTCACTTAACACAGAGAAGTTCGCTGTTCTCACTCATACACCACAATTAACACAAACAGCATGTTACAGTCCTTGACTGCAGTTTTTACATACTACTGGAACTCAGAGACCTTAAGCATCCCTCCTTCAGGTTAAAACGGATAAGTCATACCTGCTTCTAGAAGCGAAGGCACACAAAGGAGCACTGTAGCTGTCATGATACCCGGCCAGCTTTGACTTCCCTATTTAGAAACGGGGACAAGTGTCTGTGATACAAGCCCAGCCTGATACTGCAACTCACACTCTGAGTCTGCAGCAAGAGATTAAGTTCTCCATGACTGTTTGTGCGTTTCATATGCACAAAGCAGGATACATTGGATGGGACTGCTGACCTGCCAGGTGTAACAGGTAGCTCAGATGAATTTCCAAGTATTACTATAAAACAAACAGCAATAGGATCATGCAATGCCAGTTGACATTATAATAGAGAAGTAGAATTTGGCAATAGAAGATGACAATGTCCAGCATAGGACTGACCAAAATTCAGCTTGACTTGTTGTGCTGTAGTTACATGATCTGTCAGGATGCCCCATCTCGACTGTCAGGAAGATGTGGCCTAGCCTCCTGAGATAGCTAAGGCTTTAACACATCCTATCTTCACATCAGCTTGTAAAGACAGCAGGGAGATCCCGCAGTAGTGGCAGCAGAAGCCAAAGGGGCTGACTCAATGAATATACCTAGCAGAGACGGGCAACTGTAACAGAAAAAGCAGAGTCAGATCAGCAACCAGGTTTTGGGGGTTCAGTCCCTGGCTGTTTGGTGATCTAGTTTCCTTTCTGTGGTTCATTTTCCTCACCTCTAAACTGGGAGTACTAATACTGACCTCATTGTAAAGCACTGAGATGTGCCACACCCCAAACATATTTTTGGAAAGTATAAAGCCAAGAAAGAAAGCAAACGGGCAAGCATCGTGCAAGGGAAGAGAAGGGAATGGAACAAATCAAAAACCTCGTGAGGAAGTGATGTTGGTAAAATTATTTTTAATACTTGAAGACAAGGATAGCAGTCTCAAATATACCCAGAGAAGGAATGACTCCCACTAAACTAGTAGCATGCCTTCCTGTAATAATTTCACAGACTTGGAGACAGATCATCACAGGCTGAAAAAAGTAGGTGACCCAAACGGCAACGCGCCAGATCTGGCAGCAGGGGCCTAAATTGTTGCATAAACCATCAGCAGCTTGTGATGTGAGCCTGGGCGTGTCACTTCCCCTCTTGGTGTCTTTCTTTCCTTCCATTTTACCTACATTCTCACCTGGGCACATTCTTACTGGGAGTTCATACACAGTGACCAGAACAAGCAGGCTCTCATGTAGCCCTACAACAAATATTAGCTTCAGCCAACCCAGCTCCTTGAGAGATGCTGCAGCACAGCAGCCTGGGATTTATCTGCAATGGGGCTCATCCAAGACTGCATTTTCTAAAGTATGAGACTGCTATCATGTATTTAAGTGAATATTGAGGTCTTCATTGGAATATGCAGCCCTATGTGTAAGTTCTTCCCAGTATCCAATGTAATTTTAATTTTCCTTGCTTCAGTAGTTTACCTCCCTTTTTCTGCTCTTAAAAGGGGCCCTAAATAATTCTTCTTTCTTAGTATATCCACAAAACTGTTTGTTTGTCCATTCTCAGCTATCACTTATTCTAGTCTGACATACTGAGCACTTTAACCATCTCTATTTATCAAATCTTCTGTGCCCCTCATCACTTTTCTTTCTTCCCTGTGAATTCCTTCTAGCTTGCCAGTAGCTCTCTGCACCGCCAGCAAGGAGCAGGCCACGCTCATCAGCATTCCTGCAGCAGCCTCACTCGGCAAACAGCTTTGCAATAGCTTCTTGTCTGTTTACAACATTGGTAACATTTACCTTTTAAAAACACTATCAGACTGAAATATAACAAGATTATCTCATAATGTCACAGCAGTCACACATGTACCAGTCAATGCTGTTGTCAGAAAGAGTTAGGAGCCCAGAAAGTACTGAACAGCAGCTCAAGCCTGCACTGCCTATAGGTGCTGAAAAGACTGGAGCACATACAGCATCTCACTGGTAGTAAAGTGCCCTTAGGCACCGTGGTTGCAGCTCAGCATTGCCCTGCCATCTGTGTGTGACTTTGTTCCACCTGCTCTACTCTCCTGCAACAGCAGAAAGCTACCCAGCTTTCAACAGCCACCACTTCTCTGCAGTGCCACACGTCTCTCCCTGAGCTGACCAGGTGTCTGCAGGTGTCCCTCCCTACTTTTCTTTGAGCAGCAATTATCTGAGACCACAAAGAACATCTGGCAACTACTTAATTTTGCATGCCATTTCTCTGGATGGAAGGAGAAAGAAAAATGTTTGACAATAAAGATCAATGAACTAATAAGATCTTTGTATTACTGGGGGATCCACCATCCCTTCTGCTCAATGGTGCTCAAGTCAGGAGTAGCTGAAGAATACATAATGCCTCTCAACCTTTATTTCTGAGGTAAAAAAAGAGAGAAACAAGTACTGGATATGACTACAGATGGAAAACAGCCATTCTTTAGGCTACAATTATGTAATTTGTGTTGCCATTCAGCATGACCTGGACAGGTTGCAGAGTTGGGCAGAGAAGAACCAGATGAAGTTCAACAAGGGTAAGTGTAGGGTCCTGCACCTGGGGAGGAACAACTCCATGCACCAGTACAGGTTGGGGGCTGACCTGCTGGAGAGCAGCTCTGCAGAGAAGGACCTGGGAGTGCTGGTGGACAACAGGCGCACCGTGTGACCTTGTGGCCAGGAAGGCCAATGGTGTCCTGGGGTGCATTAAGAAGAGTGTGGCCAGCAGGTCGAGGGAGGAGATCCTCCCTCTCTACTCTGCCCTGGTGAGGCCACACCTGGAGTGCTGTGTCCAGTTCTGGGCTCCCCAGTTCAAGAGAAATGGGGAATTACTGGAGAGAGTCCAGCAGAGGGCAACAAAGATAATGAGGGGACTAGAACATCTCTCCTATGAAGAAAGGCTGAGAGACTTGGGTCTGTTAGCCTGGAGAAGGGAAGACTGAGAGGGGATCTCATCAATGCTTATCAATATCTAAAGGGCAGGTGTCAAAAGGATGGGGCCAGGCTCTTTTCAGTGGTGCCCAGTGACAGGACAAGGGGCAATGGGCACAAACGAGCACAGGCAGTTCCACCTGAACATGAGGAGGAACTTCTTTACTGTGAGGGTGCCAGAGCACTGGCACAGGCTGCCCAGAGAGGCTGTGGAGTCTCCTTCTCTGGAGATATTCAAAACCCACCTGGACACATTCCTGCACAACCTGCTCTAGGGGCACCTGTTTTAGTAGGGGGGTTGGACTAGATGATCTCCAGAGGGCCCTTCCAACCCCCACCATTCTGTCATTCACACAAGCCAGAAAATAACTCCTATTCACACAGCCCTTACTTTTTCTCAGCAGTATCTGTAATTTGAAGAACACCATCTCTTTCATTATAGCAAAAAGCTAGAACTAGTCTTCTTTTCTAGCAGTTCAGAGCAGCACAGGGAAAACTGATTTTTGCTGTTCCCAGGATGAAGAGCTGGGCCCCTGCTGCCACAGAAAGGCAAAAAGCAGAGGAAGGGAGGACCCAACCAGATAGCACACAGCTCTGGAGAACAGACTTACTGCTTCTATTGCTTTCAAGGGTATCAGTAATAAAAGGTGAGCAGGGGCTGCTGCTGAGAGCTGCCACTTCTCCTCCTGCCCCCTCAGCAGCAGCTGCTGTCCCACACACAGTCCCCATATCAGGCAGCGGCCACCATGAACAAAGGTTTTGAGGGCTTTGGCTGAAGCAATAGTGCTGTGACTATGCTGCTGTCTCCCCGGCAATCTACTGCCCAAGGAGCTGCACCCATAATGAAAACAAGTCTTGAACCAACCAATGTTAATTCACTCAAAATCAAGAATTAATTTTATAGCCACCTTAGCTTTTCTTGCAGAGATATGAACAGCAGCATGAACCTACTCTGCAATAAAGAAGCTGGGACAAGAGTAGCTGTGTTTCAGCAGCATGCTAGATAGGCCGGCTCTGCATGAAATAGGAGACTAATGGTACAGTACTACTCTGGAGACTGTTTACTCCACTCCCCTGTCAGGCTGTGGCAATAAGCATATCGCTTCAGACATGCTGGCACAGTTTGGTGTAGGAGAGGCAGTCCTCCATCCAATCCCCATGCTCTGACCAAGACAGCTACAATCCAGCTTATTTGCAGAAGCTGCATAGTCACATTAGCACAGTGCAGAGTCTTAGCTTGGAAGTCACAGAGACAATGTAGGTTAGTTTGGGCTGAGCACTACCCAGCACTTGGATGTGAGATGACATCTGCCTGGGCAGATCAGAGCAAGAGTGGAACAAACAGGGCGTGCCTGTACAGTAGGTACAGCTGTGGTAGCATCACCTTCTTCCCTCCTGGAAAACAGGAACAATACTTCTCCTCTCGGAGATCATCACTGCTTTTTTTTTTTTTGCATACTGCCAGAGTATCTGGTGACAGATTCGGCCCTAACAACCTGGTTTGCTTCTGTTTTCACAGTATAGTAACAGCAATACGTCACACTGCAAGACAGAGGAGAGATTTGTGACAGGAGTTAAGTCTGGGAAAGAGATGTCTGAGAAAAGAATATGATAAAGGTCTGTAAAATCTTGAGCTGTGTGGAGATTGCATGTGAAGAGATTCAGCTCTGCACTGCTTTCCAGTACAAGGATTTGCAGAGATTAAATGGAACTGGTAGGAGACAGGCTGGAAACAATTCAGAGGAGATGGCACCCTTTCCCACTGCACAGGGTGCTCTGGATGGTATAAGTTCATGTGGGTTCAAGATGACATTAGACAAATTCAAAGAAGAGAAATGAGGATAATCCATTGCCAGGTCTGAGACAGTACCCTGGGGGAACTGCCACCCATGCTAGAGCTGTTCTCCTGTACTTCCCCTGACATTCACTTTTGGTCATTATCAGAAGCAGACATGATGGGCATTTGACCCTATACAGCTATTCCAATATTCTGTCAGATTTGGGCTTGAGACAGTATGTGTTCAGCTGATAGTTATAAGACCAACCTGTACACTAGAAAGAGAGAGACAAAGAAAAGCTACAAAGCTCCATGCCACACTTAGTGTGGATGCACAGTATAGGTCATTCTGCATTAACACTACAGCACAAAAAGAGAATAATTAGACCCCTCTGTACAAGAGGATGTTAGGATTTTCCAGCTACCTGTTCCCCACCCGCCCCCAGCCCCGATGTGACACAATTCACCCCCTGCAAATCTGGCACCCTTTTCAGTTGCTCTATGTCGTCTTTCAGAATAGCTCCGTTGACTGACATGTAACAAGGTCAGGTCTTTAAAAAATAGAAAGCAGCAAGTGTTTGTTTTGTAAATTTGTATTAAATTAGTTTTATAGATTTTTTTTTTTTCTGGCATCCCAACGAGATTTCCACAACCCAAATAGAACAGCCAGTATCTGATGTCAATTCTGGACTCAGCTGATTCACATGTTCAGTATGACTGAGCAATCATTTGTATTTCAGGCTCATTCTGTTAGCATAATTCTGCACCGTTCTACAGGTTATTACATGAGAATTTTTCCAATATGAGCTCTGCATTCAGTAATTTCCACCAAGAATATTGATTGTCTCTCAAGGCACTGAGACTTAGTAAAATATATGTGTACATTTCATTGCCTTGTGAATAAGAGCTGAAATTTCTTCCTAAATTGATCCTAGATCTGTTTAAGAGCTAGAGACTGAAAATTTGGAACTAGCAGAATTCCTCAATGCCAGATCCTAGGTGAAAAAATGAGTTTTCCTCTAATCATGATCTGTGTATATGAAATGGTTTTCCACTTTCAATGTTTCTATATTAAGGAATATTTTCAGAAAATAATATAAACCTGTATTTTTCAAACATTATTGACAAGTGATAGAAATTGAAAGAGACTAAGCTAATACTTTATGTTCTGCCACATAGCACTGAAGCGTTCCCAGCTCCCAAAGCCACTTCTGTCACTGAAGTTGCACTTTGTCCACAAACTGGGCCATGTCGCTCCACATTATTCGGGATGATGCCCATCTCATCTTTGTACTAACGGCACTTTGCGCCTTCCCTCTTTGCTTCCAAAGCTTGTGATTCTGCTGCCTGGACAGTATGTTTTACTACATATAACATACATAAAGCCAAATCAAACAGGAAATAAGTGCGTCTGAAAAAAATTGTGGTTTTACACTTGGTTTCCAAAGTTAGAGCCAAACAGACCATACCCTAAAACAAAAAGATAAAAAATATAAGTATGGTACAGAAAGGAAAATGACCAGAAAGACATGAGCTGCATCATTGTTATTCTGGACACTTTCCAGTAAGAGGTGATTCCTTTTCGAAGTTGGAGGAGGAAGAGGAAGGGGATCTCTCTCTTGCCCATGACACGACATAATTCAACTGTCCAGGTGCTACAAAAGAAACATAGGGAAGCTGAGCAGCCACCTTCCTCTGATCCACTTAAGAGTTAGTCATAACTGACATGATAGCAGGCAGAATCTCACTTTGCTTTCATAATTTTAGGAAGTGTGATAGAAGACAAGGAGAACCACTGCTTTGTTCTGGAAACAAAGGTATCCAATCAGATGGACCAGTGGATCTTGTGGAACAGACAACTCCCAAAATGCAGGTTTTCCTATGCGATTAGTGTGCTGTAAGCTAAAGAAGCACTGAATAACAAGAGTGTGTGGAAACCCATCCAGGTGCTGCTTCAGCAAGACCTGCTATGCATCCTCTCTTTGCAGTTTTGATGCCATAACTCTGAAAGCAAACTCCAGCCAGAACAAGTTCACAGTGGCAGTGCAAACTCAGACTTCGATGCATCTGTAGGGGATGCACATTAGAGCTTGTAAGACTTGTCTGCATTTTCATCAGTAATCCTATTTGTAAAGTGTCCTCCTTCAAGCCCTCTCCATCCCCCAGCCCCATTTACAAGGAGACCTCCTGCTACAAATATATGCTGGATTTATCATATCAGATTTACCAACTAATCCTTTCCTGAGGGCCTCTGAAGGTATACATGAAGATAAAAAGGAAATTTAAAAAATCTTCACATATATAACAATAAATCATGAAGCACTTCAAAAAACATTCATACATCCTTGCAGCCTCCCCCCATAAGATCACGTACAAGTCAGAAAGCATCTCCCACTGTGAAATCAGAGGAAACCAAAGCAGAGAGAAACGAAGGCTGAGAAAAGACAGAGCTCTACTTTCTCTGTGGCACATTACACTGCACCACAGGTCACGCGCCCGAGCTGCAAGCAGAGGCACAGACAGCTGGCATTCTGCCATAGGCAGAGCACAGCCTTTACCCAGGGCTCACAGAGGCTGCAAGAAGGCAACAGAAGCAGGAAAGAAACCCTGCAGCTGTGCCTTCAATTTGCAGGCTCTCCACATGTACCATTAGCTCTTCTTACCTCGCAAGTAGAAGAGCTGTAGCTTAATTTAAAGGACAGGAAACAAGGTACAAAACCTAATCAAGCAATTGTCCCCAGCCAGTTAGAAATTGGTAAGCACAATCATTTCCAGCACCAATGATCCCATCATTTCTTCAGGTTAGTAATACAGATGCAGAATGACAGCCTGCTCTACCTGGCACAGATCAGCTCTTTTGAGGTTGCTGCAACTTTAGTTTGTGTCAGTGTGGAACTGCATCAGCAAAATGACAGTTCTATAGCTGTTTTCTGCCCCTGCTGTCAGGCACACAGCATAGAAGCAGGGTCTAGACCACCTTAACCCTTGTCAAAGCCTCTATCTGAACAAGCTGCCACATAATATTAATTTAATACACAGCCCAGGTCCTTCTCAGCATATCACAGGCTGCAGTAGTTCCTTGTTTCTGGACACAATCAGTCTCAAGCACAACTCAAAGCAGAAGCAATTTTATTTAATTATTGTACAACCAAACTTGGAAAACAGAAATGTAATTTCTAATGTCCTCCATCATGAATATTAAATGCATTTATTCTGCTGGGGTATTAAAGGACTGACTTACTCGGGGCTAGAACATCTTCACAAAGAACAGAGCGACGTGCACGCGCACAAAGATTTATTAGCAGCATCCATATCTGATGCCATACATCAACTGTAATGGTGAAAGCTGCTTTTGGGGGAAAAGAAAAAAAAAAAGAGATCAACAGAATTAGAAGAGGAAGGGAAAATTCTCTCCAGTGGCTATCCGGGACGAGTAGTGATGAGGTCCCCAAACAACACCCTTGCCAGGCACCCCTCCAGTTCAGCTGGTCATTCCTCCCATCCTTTTCCTATAGTAACTGTATAGTTTCCATCAAGATCCACTCAAATCCCCTGTTGCTTGTCCTTGCATATGACACTGCTAGCACTGATCAGAGCATGTGCTGTGCACCAATTCTTTGCGTGTGTATTATTGGGTCCCCTAACGTAAAGCAAGAACTACAGCCCATTGGGTGATGCTCACAGCAGTGAATATCACCTGTGTGCAAGTGCAAGGCCGTGACAGTAACGGCAACAACAAGCGGAAAGAAAATACTGCCCCAGACGCTCTGGGAAAGGCAGCCACAGCAGCCTGGGTGCCAGGGCACAGAGCTGCCTGTGCAAGGCAGACTGTGGAGCCACAAGAAGGCCCTGAGCAATATAAGGGCTGAAGCACCTAGTGTGTTGTGCAACAACTGTGCTGAACAACCAACTGTAAAACTAGAAGCAACACTACCATCCAGCTCGGATCACAACCTGGGGTATAAGCAGGGCTGTCTGGTAAATATCAGCTTGCTAAATACAACCTTCAGCACACACTGAAGTGGAGGGAGAAGATGCATCTACAGTGACCACAGCTACTTCTATCTTGTTATCATATACTCTATGCTCATCATCAAGATGCCAGCTTACACCACACTGCATTACCAGCTCATGCTGTTGCTCATGGTCAGCCATAAAATGATCACTAAAATAAGCCAGAAAACCAAAGGCTGTAATTTCCTCAGTTTTCATACTGGGAAACTGTGAGGTAATCTTTGCTTATCTGCTGTAACCATGCAATAGCTTTGTCAGGGGGAAGCTACCACACACACATCCTCATCTACACAGTGCATTTGAGAAAATTTACCAGCCACACATGGCCCTGTTGCCAGTGTGCTGTGGGGATTGCTGGTGCTCAGGAGGCTCCTCACGGCCAGCAGCTTCCCTGGGGACTCTACATCAACAGCTGCACTACTGGAGTAACTGTATGGTGCAACAAGCTCCAGCAAACCCTGAGCTGATTTGTTTAGAAGAGGCAGAGTTGCACTCTCTGCAGCACAGCTCTGCGCTGATGGCTCCTTCTTATGAAGGCACGCCTCACTGAAGGGTATAAGTTTTCCTCAGAAAACTGGTAGCACGTCAAGCCGTAGACAGGATGGTGCAGCCAGTACAGAAACACCACTGAAACACAGCTGAGTTTCTTACTACTTCCTCCTTCTGCACTTACCACACTGCTTGGGTTGGAAAATGAAAATGCAGGAAGATGATCAGATGGCAAAAGTTCAGCTCTGCGTTTTGCCATAATTGGGTTCAACTCTCAAACTCTGTGTGACTTTTGAAAGTCTGCTCCTAAGAGATTTTTCTGCAATGTATTCAGACACCTAAAATTACAGAAATGTTTTCACCAAGATTTCCAAAACACCCAGGCCTTTGGTGATTTTAACATAGGAAAGGATTTGAAGAACAGAACAAAACATGCATACAAAGCCATAAGCTATCTCTCTGAATAGCCTTGAAAGTGGGAGAGTGTATGTGCTTCCGATTCCCACACAAAAAATAGGGGACACAGCACATTCATACTTCACTGAGCTGTCATGGGTGTAAATAAAATGTACTGCTATACTACCCAGGTGCCTTGCAGTATCTTGAATAGATTCCCTCCTTACTCCCAGCCTGGAAGCAAGGCAGGAATGGGGTATCATTGAAGTGGTTGAATTCCCTTTAGGGAGCCTAATCACTTATTTGAACTAAGCATGGGAAGTACCCAGCTCATTTGCTACACACCCCAGTTAGCTGAAACCACAAGCAACACAGCAAAAGTAAAGAAGAGAAGTAGCTGTAGCCTGCAAAGAAGCATATTCCTTAAGCCAGCATTCCAAAGAAAAATAGAGTAATCCACCATTCTAACATCCTCCTTTGATCAGCTTCTCTCCCACAAAGCTGAGCCTAATTAAGTCCACATTTATCTGCAAAAATTTCTTCAGTTAGGAAAGGCAAAACATATACTAACTGCTAGTCAGAAAGTTTGCTTCACAAGCATCTCAAAATGAAAAAATGCCGACGGAACAGCAAACATCATTCAGAAGCTACTGACCTGTAGACACCCGTAGCTACCGGTCTGTCAAACAGTGAGGCCATAGATACTCCGGCATATCTGGCTAGCATTTTCAATAGTATCTTGAGACTGACACTTGTATGTAAACAAGGTGATTAGACTGAGAAGCCCTTTAATATCCTAGGATCTTTCCTTTACTTTGTAAACTCCTTGTTGTTTGGGGAAAATAAATGCTTGTGAGCCCATGTGGCTTTCCAGGATCTGATCCAAGCCTGATGCTGCAAACTTGCGATGCATCTAAAACATGCCCACTAGAGAGAACGAGCGTTCAGGGGCACTGTGTGTACCACCAAAGCAACACTGCCAGCCCACACAACAAAGACTTAAAGTAAGCCATGTTTCAAGAAGCAGCTTGCCAGGTCACCAATCCCTGTGAAGGAGAGCCCTCATTTCCATAGATGGATGGAGCCATTTTTCATGCATTATTTCTATTCACTCTAAATGGGCTAGTGAATGCCCAGCCAGAAAGGCCAGATTCAAAATTCTGTATGAGACTGTCGAAGAACAGCGGGAGACTAACGACACCCAAAGGTGTTTGGTTAACAAGTCTCACTTTATTTCCCGAAGCACTCCCTTATATAGGCCATTTAATTAGCTCATACATATTACAAAGCTTGAGCTCAGGATTGGTTATTCACACTTCCTTGTTACAACCTCCTTTTTCTCATTCCTGTGGTATTTGCTTTGCTGATCAGCCCTGACTGCCAAGGACACACACTGTCCCTGAGGCCAGTACTTTTCCACTCCAGGCCCTCAAGGCCTAACAAGCCTAGTTCTGTCAAGCTCATATCCTCGCTCTATCAGCCATGTCTCAGTGATACTCTCCACATGAGACCAGTCTGTTGGTCCTTCAATGGCTTGTCAATCTGCTCCATATGAAAACACACCTTAATAAGCAAGATAGCATTATTCAGGACCATTTGTCTAGGTGTGACAAACTGCATAAAAAGCAGGAAATGACATCCATTAAGATACACATGCAAGCAGTGTTTTCATTGACCTTCCCCTTGCTCCATACCTTGCATCCAGACCTCTCCCAGTATGAGAACCTGGCACGTGTCGTCATTCATCCTCACACACATGGCTATCCATTGTGTTTACTGTCATTTAAACATAACCACAAGAAATCATGCCTTTCTCCTAGAAAACTTACAATCTTGTAGCTGACTGGAAAACCCCATTTCTGGGTGAACACAAAGAAATGAGAAGGTCAGGAATACTCATAGCATTGCCTTTCTGGGGATGAAAATGGCAAGGCACATACAGGCTAAAGGATATCTGCATACTGTTCTCTTATTTTTATAAAGAGCCAGTCTATGACCATGCAGGTAGCTACATCCATACCAATTTACACAAGGACCTGCAACAGCTTGGAGACTGTTTTATTGCAGATACATTTCAGCTCTGATCTACTGAGAGCAAACAGGGAGCTACGACTCAACCCAGCCCCAGCATCAGCTGGAGAAGCAGGGGATAAGCTATAAGTGCAGCAGGCTTTTTGCCAGCTGAGGACTGTTCCTGTGGCACCCCACCAACACCCATTCTTTCTCCCAGACGCAGGCTGCTGTCAGTCCATCCCTTCTTGGGATCTTTGGTGCCAAGCAGTGCCAGCACGAAAACAGTCCACTAGCCTGGAGATTGCCTGCATGACGATATCAGCCAGGCCAGGAAATAGTTGCACGCCACAGCATGAACAGGGAAAAGAGACTATTCTGGAGAACCCAGCCCATCATCTATTTAAACATGAGCCTCACTCAGCTGCTCCTCTGCTAATAGCAAAAGGCATCTGGACTGTACATCCCATCACAAAGAATAATAAGCAAGGAAGCAGAGAGTTGAAGTCTACATATGAGCAACGCTCAGCTTCTCCTCGCAATCCAAGCCATCTATCAAACTCCTATATTCTTCTACCCAGTTCTCCCGCTTCAAAAGCAAGACTATTTTCACTCTGGAAGGAGACTGTCAAGGACTAAACCACTTAAAGCCACTCCTTCTGCCTGCCAGGTTTTCCAGAAAGACCTCTACTACAGCACATGAGACAGACCATGTCTGAAACCAACACTAATACTTCCCAACAAACACTTGTGATCAGACTTAAGTACATGCACTAACAGAGAACAACTTCTCTGATTTCTTAAACAAGTACTAGAAAGTTTGTTACCCAGGGGAGAAAATTAAGAACTCTACACTGGAAAGTACTAAAAAAACATATTATGTGGAAAAAGCATGTGGAAAGAAATAAGTAAAGTCAGAGACCCTTAGCCATTCTGCTTTCACAACACCAGGATCCATTTTCCTTTCATAACCTGTCTGTTAACAGCTGTTGTTTCTGCATAATGGGTTTCACTTGGTATGTGAATGATTTACAGCTTAATTTGCTTACGTACATGAGCATATTAGGGCTTGACTGACCAAATGATGAGATACAACTGTTCATTTTATTGAAAAATTCATAGAAGTCAAAAAAAAAAGCTGACTGCTTCAGTTTCCTGACTGTGGTACTTCAAACATACGTATAGGTTTTGACACCTTTGATCTGGGTGTGGGAAGGGAGACAAGGCAAAGGGAAAGTTATTTTAAGACACCTAGCCCATCTTCTTATCACATAACACTGACATTTACACTCACATATTGGGAATTTACAATACAAGGCCACAAAGACTTACTTCATTTCTTTACACTTCTTGTTTCAGACACAACTATCTTGTTGCAGTAACAACTACGTTTATTTCTCTGCCTCAAGCTACTTTTTATTTTTCTCCCCGACTTGCCTTCTCTGTTGCACAGCTATACTGCTGATCTCATGTCTATTTATTTACTCACACCTACAGCAGTACCATGTTTGGCTTGATCTCACTGAGCACAGTATCACCCATTTGCACTATCAGGAGGTAGGATAAAGAGAATTCAAGAAACAGCACTTTTCTTCTACAGCAGTGCCGAAACACAAGGACAAATCTAAATACTGAAGTGCTGTAAACAGAAGGGAAAAGCTGAGAAGTAAAATACATGGTTCAGTGTTAGAAGGAATACAACTACAACATGTACTTTTGGTTAAGCTTGCACCCATTCATTAGGAGTAGAGGAGAAAAAGCCCAGCCTGACATGATACTCTTACCATTGTAGAGTCAGGTACGGGTTTCCATGGGGAAAGCCAGCGTTACCCAGCCTGACTGCAGCATCCTCCCCTTTTCTCCCTTTCATTCTCCAGAGAAGACCTGAAATCTGTCTACACCGCATACAGGCCCAAGGTAGGACATACCCCAAAGGCAGGAGGGAAGTTTTCAGGGTCTCATTTTTCTGGGGTTGGGAATTTCACAGTGAGCATCAAATAAGGATGAGGACTCAAACACAGAATTCACACCCATGCTTAATGGCCAATGTTAAAAGTGCACTGTGGAGTGTCAGAGCTTCACCAGAAACGGCAATCTAAAAAAAAAAAAAAACCACAAACCACAACACAGCCTTTTCTCATTCACCTCTCTCAAAAAAAAAAAATTGTTATTTACAAGTGTAAGTGTTGGTTTGGCTGTCCTGGGTATTTTTTATTCCCATTGACCATACTGAGGCAACCCGACTCTGAAAAAGCACATGTGTGTCTGCTCCACACCAGCAGATTTGTTTGCAGAGTCACAGGCTTGACTTCTCTGACTATAAATCCCTCTCAGATCAACACTGGTTCCATTATTTCTCTGATGAGAAAGCTGATTTAAAAGATTCCTGCTTGTCCCTGCCCTTCATTGTTCTTTCCTTCTCTTCTCTCCATTTGCCACCTCTACCTCATGAGATCTTCTGAGCTGTGTCAGATCTCAAATTTCATGTTTCTTTAAAGAGAGGAAGCCAAACCACAGGGCTTTAAGTTGTTTAAGCCTCACCGCCACTGAAAGAAGTATAAATGCAGCTGTATCCTTAGCAAAGCCCACCTGCTTGTAAACATCTTTGAGAGGAAGGGCTTTTCGAACCCACAGCAGCCTGTGGTTCTGTGGCCCTCAACAAGGGGACCTGTGCACCACCAGATAGTCAGCAGGACAAGTGTGATCAGGATTAGGCACAGGCACTCAGATGCAGTTTTAAGTGATGCAGAACACATGATACTGCCAGCCAGATTTACTATTTTATCCCAGCTACAGAAGAAGAGATACAACTATGTGTCATAAACTCTATGACTTGAAACTGCCCCTTTGACATTTTCTGAACAGACTTTTACTGGTAGAGTTTACACCAGTTCAGCACTTTGTTTTGTGGGCTGAGTGCATATCATGGAATCATAGAATGGTAGGGGTTGGAAGGGACCTCTAGAGATCATCTAGTCCAACCCCCCTGCTAAAGCAGGTTAGCCTAGAGCAGGTTGCACAGGAATGCATCCAGGCGGGTTTTGAATATCTCCAGAGAAGGAGACTCCACAACCTC
>VZSC01013297.1:40360-116750 GCA_013398225.1 Steatornis caripensis | reverse complement strand
AGTAGGTCTTTGAAGAGGGCAAAGTTAGCTTTCTTGAAGTCCAGGGTTCTAATCTTACTTGTAGCCCTGCTTCTTCCACGCTGGATCCTGAACTCCACCATCTCATGGTCACTGCAGCCAAGGCTGCCCCCAACCTTCACATCTCAATTTAAGGTCAACAGACAGAAAAAGCTGCTCCACTGTCCCTTGCCCCTGTCCTGCAATTGCCACAGCCTCGACTTGCCTCCTTGCTCTTTATAAAATCATATCTTCTTCAGTACTATCAAACAGGATTCCCAAAATGGCTTGTATATCTACCCAATCAGGATCCTGAGTCTTTATTAGCATTTCAAAAGCACTGCCTACCCGCTCCAGATCTTCTCTCTAACTCCTGGCAGCCTCTTTCCATTTTGTAAGATCGGTTATTGAAAACCACACTTTTACTGTCACTGGTCCTTCGTTACCTACTGCCTGTCTTAAAGGAACTTTAATTACTTCTCCTGGAAGTACCCTTGTCCTTCCTACTATTGGGCTAAACCCT
The DNA here is from genome assembly GCA_013398225.1 of Steatornis caripensis. Lineage (NCBI taxonomy): Eukaryota > Metazoa > Chordata > Aves > Caprimulgiformes > Steatornithidae > Steatornis > Steatornis caripensis. The sequence goes on along the minus strand of VZSC01013297.1, from coordinate 116,230 downwards.
TCATTTCCCTTACTCCTTCCTACTGTACTTGTATCCATTCCATCCCCTTCTCCTAACATACCTCGGTCTTAATTCTCCCCCAACAATCCTTTCCTCTGGCCCATTCCTCTCCACAGTGCCACTACTGAATCCAAATTGTCCTCCTCTTCCCCTTCTTTACCACGCTTCAAACTTCTTTGCCCAATGCTACATAATTAACAACATTGCCACAACCCCTTTCCAACTTTCTTATTCTCCTTTTCCAAAGCCAATACCATAGGATAACTCAGAACTATTCTGCAATCCTTCTGACACTCAGGATAGTCACGCAAGGTAAAGAACATATCAGCATATACACTTTCTCACATTTTCCTTACTGCTGAAAAAACAACCTTAACTGCAACAAGGTATTATAATTTAAAGTTCCATTTCTCAGCCATTTTTCTCCATCATCCAACTTACATAGTTGCCACCATTGATCACAATACTTAATTAAATACCTCCTGTTAGCCATACCCCCACCTATATTCCTCCAATGTTTTAAAATACACCCTAAAGGTGATTTCCTTAAGATCCCTTCTTCCCTTTGACTGAGCTGAACCCATCACAAAATATTAATTGTGTCTTACCACAACTGATTAAGCCTCAAATTTGATCCTGGGCATCCCCAGAATTCTTAACCTATATTTGTGCACAAAATACCATATACCCAAAAACCCAAGCACCCCACAGACTTTCATCTAGCATGACTTTCCTCCATCTGTAGGTACCTCTATAACCCAACCCTACAAGGCTTTCACTTCACCTTACAGGAAGGCAACAAAATTAAAGAATGCCTTTACCTTCCCAAGGGCCTTGCTCAGAACTTTTTGGTCCAGGGATCGGAGGTTCTCACCCAGAATCCCTTGGTGCCAGCTGGAGGTCCTGTGATCCCACAGATCTGTCAAGGTTCAGCAGCAGAGTCCAATCTGCGTCGCCAGAAACTGTTACCGAAAACCGGTCCAAAAACTTTCTAAGACCAATTTGGCATTAAGAAAGCAGGCATTCTTTATTGCAGCCCTGGATGCACAGGGGATGTCTCCACCAAGAGTGCATACCACAGGTCACACCAGAGAGGTATTTATCAGACTTAAATATACATATTCATTAGTTTTCCAAGAAGAGTCTGAATATTACAAATATTTCCCAAAAATCATTAGCATATTTCTCCTCCCCCAAAGCATGCGCTGTTTAATTCTGGGGATCCTCTCCATGGTCCTTGGTGGTCATTATCCTTAAGTCTGAGCTATCCCACTTACTGACCTTGTTGGTTTTTTCTACCTAATTAGTGCTGATTTGGCTGTTTTTGTTGAGAACACAGCTGTGGATCCTCAGTGTTCAAGGATGCTCCTGATTATGCTCAGGCTCCCCATTATCTCTGTTCTGACCTTGTTACATCCTGGTATTTCTTCTTAACAGGCCTTCACCCTTTGCTCAGTCACTGTTGGTAGAAGATAATTGACTCCTCCTTGGATCCCATGTATAACAAAGGGAGAGTGCCTTTTCCAGAAACGCAGCTGAAGGAGAGCTCTCAAAGCCATCTAGTCCACCTGTTTCCTCTGAAATAAGATCAAGTTCACCCTGATAATACTCCCATGTTAGTGTGATCAGTTCTAAAGCATCACCAATATCAAGCAATCTGTAACTTCCTCAAATTGCTTGGCCTCATACTGAAACAATTTTCTTGAAGGTCTATACTAAATATCTCAGAGTAATCCAAACCCTGCATCTATGATCAAAGTAACAATACACCAAATAAAAGATTACACAAAGAATATCCTTTTCACTTAAGTTCCTAAGTTGCATCTGGTTGTGGCACAATTTTCTTTTTTGTGGGCTCCAGCAAACTGCAGTGGAATTAACTACTGTTTGCACTTCCAACTGGAGCCCAGGAATTTTTTAATCAAGAATTGTCATTGAACACTTTGCTCCCAACAGAGTAAATTCATTTGGTTTTCTTTTGAGACGCTAATTAGTTTTTAAACTATCAAGAAGGACAGGAGTTGCTGGTTCCCTTCGCATTGTTAGCAGTGAGAATGTGATTAGGCAGCCTGTGTTCAGAAACTGTCTGCCCTTGATGACATCTACCAGATTTACAAGCTCTGGCAGCTCATGATTAAAGGCACCTTTCAGAAGGGGAGTGAAAATGGTATCAAGGCCTTGCTTGCTCTTTTAGGATAGAGCAGAAAAGCCTGACAGCTGAAACTGGTGGGCTGAACCAACACCCTGAATAGTTAAAATGCTTCAACATCCATCAGCAAACCTCTAAGCCTTTCACTTTGGCTTAGATCATTACCTTTGTAGAAGCAAGAGGCAGCTGTAAGGGGAGGCTTGAGATGCCCATTCATTTGAGAGCAGGAGTACCCAACAGCCTCCTGGGTCACGTCAGCCAGAATCCCTCCTGCAAAACACCTGCTGCCACAGCAGTGGGGAAAGCCCAAAGCAAAGCCTAGGCTTGTGACCCTCCCTGTACAAGGATACATTATCACATGAAAAGCTGGAGCCTCAAAGTAAGACGCCCTGGGAAAAAATATTTTTCTTGCCTCATCAACACCCTCGTAGCAGTCTTAGGTGCGATCCTCTCAAGTAGGTAACTGTGTGGGCTTTTGTCCACTACCGAGTACGGGGAATGGATCATCCTGCACCCAAGAGCTATTCCTGAAGACACTGACTTGCACATCTCCTCACCTACCCTGCAGAGGACTTGCTGAGCTCACACATGCCCACATCCTGGGTACGGTCATACAATTTTACTTGGCAGGTGAAGAAACATTGGATAGTACAGTCCCTGTGCATGATTTGCCATAATTGCAACAAGTGCAGGAATAAACAGGTTATAATCTAAGAACAACCAACACTTTGCCATCCCTTACCATGAAGAATTAGGTCTAAATCTCCTAGGTTAGGCTCTGCACTCAAGGAGGAAACCATCACGTTCACTTTGTGGTAACGGGCATTGGTTAAATTCTGGCCAGCTCTGCTAGAAAGATATAAAACTTCCATGCAAGAGCAGAAAGTTTTGGAAGCTATGTGATGCTGGCTCTTCAAGTAAGTGATTTGTCTTTATTGCTCTGAACTTCAATTTTTTTTTATTATTATACTTACAGGCAACACATCAGATAAATGCATAAATTCTTATTAAAAAGACACTGCCACCCCAAAGTCATTATAAAAAAAGTTACAAGTGCCATAGATAGCAATCTCAAGAATGTTTAGTAAAGCTGAAGAATGGTATTAGTAAAGCTATATGAAAACATGAGCTCAAACTTCATTATACCAGTGCCTGTGTAATAATCTCATACACTCCCAGCAAGCCGAAGGGCAGTGGCCTTCAGACAATAGCAAAATTATTATGTGCACAGGGAAGTTTTAGACTGACCTCATGTACTGGGCAAGACAGAAGCTCCTGTGTGATCAGACACTGTGCATTCCCAGTTTGCCAAGGGGTCTTGCAGAACTTGGAAGAACTCAATGTAAATGGGGATGCACCCTCAGGCTGGGTTCTAAAGTGAAAACACGAAGATACTGAAGGCTGGTTTAATACTCAACTTCAGGGCAGCAAGGGCTCTCTGGCCCTCAGTTGACTTCCAAGTAACATGGAGGCATTGAAGTATTTTGCAGGAAGACAGAGTGGTCTATGTCTACAAAATAATATCGTAGAAATTTCTTAATTGAATATCCTTAGAAATATTCATCCCCTTCATTAGATGAACACTGCAAAGTGCAAACCTACTTTTCAGAGCTTATTTCTACCCCCTTCTCCCCCCCAAAAATAAAGGTGTTAGATCTAGTGTCTTCAGATGGCACATTATAGGGGGCAAGGGGAAAGGTAAAGAAAGTTAATCAGAAATTAGGTTCTGTGAGGGAAGAAAATTCTTTTTCTCTGCTGATGCTCCCAGGAATCCCAAGGCAGTGGTTGTCAGTCTGGAAAATGTAAGTGCTGCTTAAGATAAAGACGGTATTGCGGAGAACATAGTGCTAGCAAAAGATGTCAAATGCCTTCTGGCAACAAAATCCTCAGAACAACAAATGACAAGGATATGACCTGATGTTGTTAGACAATGCACAAGAGAGGTGATTATATACATAGGTGACCTGGGGAATTTAGAAGAAAGGACTGCTACTAAAATACAGTGGTCTTCACCCAACTTCTTTGCAGTGACAAGTCATTCAAGTCACCTCTTGTGCTGTGCAAGAGACAGATAGATCTTACGGGTTCCTACCTGCAAAGCCAAAGCAGTCACTGACGCAAATGCAATCATAAGAGGGGGGGAGGAGAATCCAGCAACCTCCATGGAGTTTCTTCACTGACTTTAAACCAACAAAGAAGTAAACTAAAGCAGCAAACCACCTAGCCACACTGGTACTAACTAATCTTCAGAGCTAACACACTGCTGCTGAACACAGGAAATTCTGCAGTGCGCATGGATGAAAAAAGTGAGTAGCCATCACAGGAAGAAAGCTAAAGATAACTGCGTTCACCACTTACAGCTCTTATCTCAGCAGAGCAAACTTGGCTCAAACTTCAGAGATGGATCTGCAGAGAAATCTCACCACACCTTAGGGAAAGGCACACAAGATAGGAGATGGCACTCAGTTCTGAATCAGTGCCCAGGAGTAGCATGGATATTTTGGACATACTACGGACTGATAGTGGAATTGACTATGTAACACAGTAGAAAACAAAAAAGCCAGAGCTCTCCTAAGACTGTGTTGCAAGTGCTTCATGAGGCAAAGAAAGGAGACTTCTAGGCTGTGTCAAACCTCTGGCCTGCCTGCACTTAAGTATTATGCTCAGCTTCACTTCCACAAAAACACAAGACTAAATTAGAGTGCAAACAACAAATGATCCAAAGCATTGGAGTCTTCTTTCTTAATGGCTTCAGGAACTTTAGTATCACAGGATCTCAACTACAAGCAGCTTCTTCTGTTGTCTCCTGTACAGAAGGCAGACTAACAGACAGCTCCATGCATCCATAGACATGGGAAATTCAAATAAGCATCTTTAAAGGAGCACAAAGGAAAAACCAATCCCATTAAGAAAGAACCTAGGCATGCAAGACAACTGTGATTTTTCTCTGCTTCCATCCAGTAACACTGGATCCACCTTCTCACTCATCCCAACATTAGAAAATACTGTGCAATTAGAGCATAACTTCATAGTGCTGTAGTGCATATCAGTGCTATTTGGGGTAATGCAGTAGCCATACCCACATCCATATCTTGCCATGCCAGACACTGTACACCACCTGCTTAAGGAGATCTAGTACCTCTCCCGAAAATTCTCGGTAGCTATGGCTTTTGAGGTTTCAGAAAGTAGTGTTTCCACCACTGCTTTCCCTGCAAAACTATGAAAGTAATACATCTTACCACCAGGAAATATTATGGAAGAAAATGAAGGTGAACAAGTCAATTATAAATCTCATTATTTGGATGACCACACTCCCTCTTTAACAGCCTATGGTATTGTTTTCAAAGGACAGTCATCCAAATGCCAAAATTAAATTAGTAGCAACTGGCTTCTGACTGGGGATTTTGCTACAGAGGTGCCAAGCACTGACGGAGATGAGAACCAAGCTTCCCTCTCCCTTGTTGATATAGGGCAGCATGGAATATGATATACCTGGATTTTAAGCTTCCCCAGGGCCTCATGTCCCAAAGACATAAGATTCCTATTTTTCATAAACAATAGTTTGGATCAGAGGGATTTAAAGAGCATTTTAGAAGGAAAACAGGCAGTTTCAAAATCCAACTGAAAAGCCATGCTCAGCATTTAGAACCTGGAATCTTGTTCAAGCTGTTCCTACGGCTTGAACATTTCTTTCCTGTAAAAGATACTTTGCTTTATGTCAAATCAAGATAAGCAAAAATAAAACCTATTTGTACAGCATTTCCAAGGAGATAAATGAATCCAGAGCTTTGTGAAGTCAAGGGCAGCTACTGATTTTTTCCTTCCTTTCCACAAAGAAGCAATGCCAGCCCCTTTTCTAGCTGTAGAGTTGACTGGCTCAGTAGGATGTCACCTTAGCTAACAGAAATGATGGATGGTGTTCCTGCTCCAGCAGCCTCCAGGCTGCCAGCTGGCTGAGAAATCACATACATGCTGAACTGCACCATTCAGTGCATCTCCACTGAACACACCTTCTTCACACCTCTCTTACTGTAGTCCCACAAAGAAACTTCGGCACTCTGCAAGCTTGTTTTGATTTCCAAATCTATTCATATTTGTTTCTGTAATACACTGAAAGCATAGCAATTGCACAGTTGGTTACAAGTGACCCGGGAGTCAGTGAAGGGGGACACAGATTGCCACATGTAGGCTGGATAGCTTACCTCATCCACAGCATGGGTTACAGAGGGGAGATGAGGTGTCTTTGTGGGCTTCAGCAGTGATTGATTCTCTTTGGCTGATGCCAGCACTGCACTGAACAGCTTTGAAAGGGAGATGGGAACTACTGTTTCTACATTATAAGGCTCCCATAGTACAGGAAGCCTAGCAAGTGAACTTGCAAGAGCATACCACTGATACAATACCACCTTCAGAAAGAAAATACCCAGAAGGGGAAAACTTGAAATATGCAGTTTCACCTATTTTTGAGAAGCAGTAAGGCTGATAGTGTATGATTTGTGCATCAACTCCAAGCATCCCAAGGCTGCCCTGATTATTAAAGGTTTTATCTAGTCACGTTTATTAATAATTATGTCTCCCAAAAGCAAACGAGCATCGGGAAATAGTGTTACTTTGAAAAAGAGTCAGGCTTTTATCCCTCCTTAAACCATACCACAGGCTAAAGAGTTCTTGGGGGCCTTCGCTGGGTACAGTGGCCTTAGTCAGCTTCTGTCCAGAACATACCTTCTGCAAACAAACCAACCAACCAGGAAACTAGCATGCAACTAATTACAAATACCGTTCTCTACAGTCAGCGTAGCAGATGCATTCCCACAAGGTTTCAGGCAACCTACTTAAAAGTCTTAACTGATCACAAAATGCATTAGTAAGTCAACACATCCTTATTAGTAGTTAATATTACAGCATTAAACAGGTAGGGTTTAACTGGTTTTTTTTGTTTTCCAAAAAGACAGAGACCAGCATCTTTCCTAGTGTTGTCCCAAATCAGGGTTCTTCACCCAGTGTGCAAGAAGACGATCAACAGAGAGTCAAGATACTTGCTTTATTTGGTGTCTGTGCAGACATGGGTGCAAGGTGGTAACTCCACAAAGCTAGCACACCCGCTTAGAATCACCGTTAAGTATTTACACACTTAAATGGGTTAGTTACTCCTAACATTGACATCTCCTAGTTAGTCACTGGTTATTTTCTTTCCTACTTCAACTTAAAGGTACAGTTCCCTTTAAATTCACTATGCATGCTTGGAGTCTAAGGGGCTTATTTGGGTAGGGGGCTTTTCAAGCCAGGAGGTGTGATGTTCACATTATAATGAGGTAGTTTATCCTGAGGTCACAAGTTTGGGGGACTTTGCTGACTTTACACTCAGTATGTAAACAGTACCGATCTCAGAGATGCATATCCATCTCAATATCCATCCCTATCACAGGCTTTGTCCTTCTATTTTCCCTTAAGTTGTCCCCTGAGGAGCCATATCTCAGCTTTGAAGTAAACAATGTCAGCCTATCCTAAACAATCAGTCATCAATCCTAAACTATTGGTCATCACTAGGACCCATGAAATATATTTGAGCTTAATGCAATTGATGATATTTGATGACTTCACATAAGTTCTGCAGTCCTAGCAGACTCCTTATGGCGCTATTTAGCTATATATGTTATAATAAAACTAGCACAACTATGTAGGCCTGCAATAATTGCTGCTGAAATCACAAGTGACCTGACTAGCACCATTTTTATTATCACATATGCTATGCTACCCAGGTAGTCAATGATTCCTGGGTGGAGGGATGGGTGCAGGATGAATGGATCAAAATCTCATATTTGTTTTTTGGTTTTGTTACATTTCAAACACTCTTGTGCTTCTGGAAAGCACAACTTGCTAGAAAGTTCACAACATACATCAACCTGTTGCACAGTAATGTTAGTTCTCATGCAAGGATATGACATGAAGTAGAGTAGTGCCATAAGCCACGAGCAAGGTTGTAGTATCAGATATTGATCATGGAACAGTTCTCCCTTTGGATATAACAAAACCTGGCCACAGTTAGGAACAGCTGAACACCAACAGCAAGCTCAGGATCCCACAGTAAAAAGACGAGCCTTGGCTATTCTCTGCTCATTGCAGGGGAGTTGGACTAGACGACATTTAAAGGTCCCTTCCAACCCAAACCATTCTATGATTTAAAACTGATTTCCCCTGAAAAGCAGCCACAGCACATTCATTAAATGCTTACACATCCCACTGGCTGACAGACAGATTCAAGGCAATACATATTCATATAATATGGTTCGTGTATTTATTAGCAGATGACTTGACCACAACAAGAAGTGTAAAACAAACATCGCATACCGCTTCCTCATGCCCACGTTTGGTGGCTTTACAGGGATTTGGCTATCAACAATGCAGCAGCTCTTTTCAATTGCATACCCTGACAAAACTTTAACTAAGGCTTGCAAGCAAGAGACTGCATTGTGGGAGAAGGAGCTGATGGTCTAACTTGATTCACCAACAGAAAGCCATCTGCCTCAGGGATTGCACAAGAGAGCAGCTAGCAGTATCAGTACTTTCCCCCCACCCCCTCACAAAACAAACACAGGGCTCTTACTGTTTTTCCTATTTTCCCCATAAGCTCTTCCTTCTCCCCATGCAGAGCAGGTTTGCATCCCCCAGAGCTGGATGAACTCACTTAAAAAGGGAAACCAAATCCCACTCTCACTCTGTGCTAATCACTCCTCCAGCTCAACAGGGAAACTTGTGCCTTCCTCACATACATAAGCTGAAGCTTCTTTTAATCTAGTTACATTAGGATTCTTCAGCATCATACTGCAATCACAAAGAACTCCACATGGCCCCCAGAGCAGGTAAATAACTACTCAGACATTTATAAGTGACCAAAATGGGGTGATGATGCCTGTATTACAATGCAGTCATTGCAGGGAAACTGCAAGGTAGGCATCCCGAGTGATATGGTGCGGCTCCTTTTGCTGGCCTTTTCCTGGCTAAGCCTTGTAACATGCTCTATTTCATCACATGCATAATGAAATTCATGCACATAAATTAGTAGATCGTAGAAAAGAGGAGCTAGTTCATGGAAATGCACGTGCTGAATGCAGTTCACTTTTCTCCTTTTGAGCATTCTGTACACAGCACAGGCACAGCCTCATTACCGAAAAGGAACAAGATGAACTGATTTCATGTATCATAGCTGGAGTTACAGTAAGTGTTATGCTAGTTGGTAGATAGGAATTGAGTGCAGCCAATGACACACTGGGGTATTTTTGCAGACGGGCAGTTTACAGTGCTATTTTTACTGCCTTTGGAGGCTACAGTTCAATCGTTGGAGTAGCTCGTCTGCATTACTCAGACACGTCTCTGTGACGCCATTCTGGGTAAGCACCACGAAGGACTACTCCGCATCACGTACAGCTGCAGGCTGTGTGGGTCTCCAAGCAAAGGCAGGCAGGGGAGGATTTCTGCCTGTCAGGGAGAGAAATAAAGAATCGAGCGCTGGATTAAGCATCTGGAAAATTACTGCAGCCTCACAGCTTTTGCTCCTTGCTACCCAGGATGAGTCATCACCAGTTGCCATGGCAACAGCTATTTTCCTCCTCCTGCTGCTGATCAATTTTGTCTGTGTGAAGGTCCCCTGAAACCAGGAGCTGCACAGATAGGGGTTTCTATGACTTTGTTGCACTGTCAAAGAGCATTTGCATTTTGAATGTGCTAGTCTGGGGGCTTACGGCGAAATAAAGCAGTTGGAGCAGAAGGCTTGCTGCATACTGCAACCTGCATGCCACTTCCAGGTGGCCATGGTTAACAAAGAAACCCTACTACCATTTCTACTAAGCAATGACTATAAGTAAAACATAATATCCTGTCCTAGACATTAACATACAATGTTCAGCACCAATGCCAGATGCTCCATAATATAAACACACTCAAAAGCAGGAGCACGCAGAGATCGAGAGCTGGCCGAAGAGTTAAGTTTTCTAGGCCCTACCCTTACCTCCAACCTTGACAGAATGACCCCAGGCAAGTCATTCATCTTGGAAATAACAGAGTTGAAGAGAGCTGAAACTAAGCAATACTGAAGTCCTGAAACAACACCCATCAATGTTAACCCTTCTCCAATTCTGGGGTAAACGCAGTGGATGTTAGGTTACCTCTGATGAGACAAGAAAGTTTGAGTTTTTGTCTAGTCTGTATATGGCTATCGTAGATACCACTCAATATTTCCATTAAAGTTAGTTTGATACCCTTTGTTTTGATCTCTCCTTTTTCTGTAAAGAATTAACTTATCCCCTGAAGCCAGCTTAAAATGGCTGCTAGTAGGAGCCCAGGCTGTTGGGCCAATGAAATGAATGGCCCTGACATCCATTTGTCTGATATTAGCTAACATAAGACAATCCTCCCAGTGAGACAGAAAGTCAGCCAGGTCAGCATCTATGCTGCAGGCAAAGAGACAAGGCTAATGTTTGCCATGACAATTTGTAATGTTGATCCCCAGCCACTGTGTGCTCATATAGTGGACACACTTGAACCAAGAATGTTAGACCTTAGATCTCTCACATGGCTTTCATTTCTGTTATCCTTTTATATCAGCCAGAGCCTTAATGCACTTGAGGTGCTGCTCTGGAACTTAGTGTAGAACACTGATGTAGTGGTCTCCCTGTCTAGAAACCCTCTTTTGACTCAGTTTCCCTAGAGGGAAAGAGAAGTCCTAACATAGGCATATAAAGGCCTAAATGACTTACAAATCACTTACCTACTAGGCTTTCTTCCAAAGCTATCATCTGAAGCAAGGACAATTACTTTTCATTTAAGTGCAGGCAAGTTCTCCAGAACAGGAGCTTCTGCACTGGCACAATAGGTTAACTCTGAGCAAAACAGCAATCTGATGGCAACTTGAAGCTGAGACATAAAAGGACTCCTCCCCCCCCCCCTTTTTTTTCTTTAAAAAAAAGTCTTTCAAGTAATCCAGTAGACCGCCAGTCTCAGCAGGAGGCAGTTTGCCTTACAGTTTACCCCCAGATTCTCCTTGATTTTCAAGCAGCAGGGTAGGCACAATGTTTAGGCATTTGTTTGTGAAAGGGGTGGAAGAGTTGAGCTCTTCTTTTCTCCTATGCATTCGGTTTTGGGAATGGTAGGATGTTTGTTTCACTTGTTCTTTACCTGTGGATATCATATCACTGTATAAGAATGAGATCATCGCTCATTTTATTTAAAACTGGTTTTGTGCAGAGAACCCATAGCTTCAAAAACAATATTTGCTATTATTTTTCAGAAGTTTTTTGTTTACCATGTAGACTGTGGCTTGCTTGCTGACCATCTCCCAAACATTTGCAACTCCAGTAGGAACAGTGTTCTGTTTCTTTCCTTCTCCAGCATCATGCAGTAATCAAATTATGAAAACAAGCCACACAGTGCAGCAGGAAACAGCAACATGAAGAATTAAAATTTCTGCATTCTTGCAATAAAAACACTTTCAACAAAGCATTCCAGCTCATCTTGTACACAAGGTCAGTGACACTTTCAGAACAAAACCCAACAAATCTGGTTTGAGGTTCCTACCAGCAAAGCATAGGGAATACACTGTTGAAGTCAAGAAAAGCAGCTACTTTTGTGAAGAGCCGTGGCCTAAGTCTCATTGTAGCTGCACGTCCCACAGAGCAGAGAAGCCACAAAGGCAAAAAACTGTCCCCAGATGGTCCTGTCAGCAAAGGGCAGGTAGTACCTGTAGAGGTCTGGGACAGTGAACATGTGAAAAGACAGCTGTGACATGTCAAGCTGAGTATCCCTGAGCTAGAGCAGTCATCAGATGGTGGGAATGCCAGCAGACATTTCAGCCACCCAGCAAGGGGGTCATAGCAAAAAAAAGTAAAGTGACTGGGAAAAGACTTGCAAAACACAAAGTGTAATTTGGTATTTCAGGTCCAGCTCTTTGGCATGAACAACTGAAGAGATGACATGAGCTTCTGAGCTTTTTGGATCTCTTATGAAAGTGCTGGACTATTTTGCTGACCATACATAGCTACAGCCTAATGGGGCCTTTCAGATCAAACTCAGCAGTATGATAGTCATCAGGCTCCTCTACAAAGCAGAGTTTTCCAGCAGAACTACACTGGCATGGTTTTGGCATTATTACTGATGTTAGCTCCTTGTGCACACAAACCTCACCTTCAGTACATGCACCTTTTTCTGATGTCATTTATATTGCTTTGAACATCCATACAGGGAATTACAGTAAGACTGGTACAAATTCTAACGCTCTAATTAGAGTGCCTCTGTCCTGCCAGGACACAGACAAAAACTGAAAGTCTGTCAGAGGCAAGAAAGAGCCACTGGTGAGATTCAGGAAAACACATTGAGAATAGCTCATTCTAGACTGAGTGCATCCTGATATAAATTCCCATGGGATTTAAAAAAAATACATGCTGAAGTACCTTTACTACTTTACAACAGTAAGAATACAACCAACCTAGGAGGAGATGGTCTACAACTTTCACTGAACTTGTATGGGTGAGCAATGCTGAGAATTTGGAATCTTGTTTGTCAGTACAGAGTTGCACCAAATCAACTGCACTGCCTGGGGCTTAGGGGAGGTTGGTGTTCATAGGATAATGCAGGAGGCTGGAAGAGACTTTAGGAGGTCCCTAGTCCAATCTGCTGCTCAAGGCACAATCTGATTTGAGGTCTCACAAGGATGCTCAGGGCTTTATCCAGTCAGGTCATCAAAACCTCCCAGGATGGAGCCACCACAGCCCTGCTGGGCAACCTGTTCCTCTGCCTAATTGTTCTCTTGGAAAAAAGGTTTTTCCTTATATCCACTCCATGTGTCCCTTGTTTCATTCTACCTGAGCAGAAAAAAAGCAGCTAAATGAAGTGGAAGCCATTTATCCAAGTCCCTGGGTGAAATCTTCCCTGCAAGGAACAGTAATTCTCATGGCCCTGTGGTCTCCTTACCACAGGCCTCCCAGTAGGTGCCACATGAAGAGTAGGGAACTAGTTAGCTGTCTGTAAATTCAGCTCATTCCACAATATTCTCTTCCAGGGCTGGAGAAAGAGAGGAGGGAGGAACATGGGACTTTACACTCACACTAGAACAATTTCTAGTTGTCAACAGCACTTTCCTATCTGTGATATGAGATCAGGGAAGGACAAAGTGAATGCTGGCTTCCTTTCTGAATTCATCAGGCATTTTGCCATTCACCCAAATATCATTTCATGTTTTAAATTCCCTTAAGGTGTTGCCGGATAACTGCAAGGGTTGAGGACAGAACTGAAGGAAGACTGCAAAGCTGAAGTCTCAAACACTGAACCTTGCACACCCTTGCCCCAGGGACATTATTTCAGTGATGAGAAGCTTTCCTTATGATTTTAGCTACTTTAGCTATTTCTAGAATGAAACTACATATCCTTTTGCCTCAGATAAGGGAAGTGAGGAAAAATACTTTAGCTTCCTGTAGCATAGGTAAAAATGGTTATTGGTTCTTTTCACTCAGTCCTCAACAGCATAAGAAGATCATCAGTTGATGCTTACCTTTGAAGGTAGCCACAACTAAATTATCACAACAGGTTTTCCAACCTGGTCAAAGTTCAGAAGGTTTTGCACAACAGGCAGGCTCCGTCAATGACTCACAGGAAAGTTAAGCTCCACCTGCTCCAATCTTTCCAGATCAGCATTTGGCTCAAATATGGAGCTAAACAATTTAATAACTACGTTGCAAAATCACCCTCTGACCCAAATGCACCTCCAAAATTACATATTTTTCAGTAACAATCATATGGGAGCTCTGCAGGCTTACACTGCCCATGTTTGCAAACAATCACTACCAGCAGTCAGGTCTCAGGCACCAAATCACTGTGAAGCTACTGAGGTATTGCAGTTATTTTATGCCTTTGGCAGACAAGCAGTTTCCTGCATCACTGAAAACAGACAGGAATACTGCTTTACTGTGGAAAATAAGAGGTTAGGTTAAGTTCAAGACACATATCGTAAGACGACACATGAGAGTAAAATTCTTCAAGCAAGAGCCACTGGTGCCAGAAGTTCACAGAAGACCAGCAGCTCATAAAAATAGAATAGGATCCAATGTCATATAGCAATTGCCATATCTGGAACTTCTGAAAGCCCTGTTCCAAGTCATCAGGCAAAACTTGGCCATTTAAGATGCATTAATGTGGTGCTGCATGCACAGTACAAGAGGAGTAAATATCTTAAGACAAAGTCCAGAATAAATCATCATGTTTTATATTAACAAAACATACTTTGTGCAAGAAAGGATGGAGTAGCGGTGAAAAGNTCATCAGGCAAAACTTGGCCATTTAAGATGCATTAATGTGATGCTGCATGCACAGTACAAGAGGAGTAAATATCTTAAGACAAAGTCCAGAATAAATCATCATGTTTTATATTAACAAAACATACTTTGTGCAAGAAAGGATGGAGTAGCAGTGAAAAGGTAGGTCATTAAAAGAAAGACTTTTAAAAAAAAAATCCAAGCTTATAACCCATAAAATCCAAAGCTAACACCAGGAAAAAATGCTTCATATAGAAGCAGAAGGATATACTATTTAAATCATTCTGAAACGGGGAAGAGAAGTAACAAATGTCTTTTCATACTAAAAGGAAAAATACCTGGAAAAAAATTGGTGAAATAGACCTTTCTTCATCCCAGGAAGATGACATAAGGACAGGGAGTTAGTGCACGTGCACCAGAAATTAAAACTGAATGTAAATGCAATGAAGTTACTCTAACTCAGTTTTATTTGAGAATGAACACCAAAACACAGACAAACAGGCCAGCTGAATGATGAATACTGTTCTTCTGGTCCAGAGAATATTTATACATTAAATAACATTTTTAATCTTACTAGATGTCCTCTAAATATAGAACAAATTGTTTTTAAGAAGCATAACTGGGAGAAGAGATGAAGATATTTAAATTCCTGAGCAGCACTTCTATTTGCAGTCTTTCACTAACACTGAACTTGTGCCAAAACAGTCCTGAAGATTTTGACAACTTGGCCTCAGCAGGGACAGTATCAACGTTGATTCCCAACACTGTCGGGTTAGTGGTCAGTGGCAAGGAAAGGAGGTTTTTGAACAGATCTGAAGCATGTCAATTTCTTCTGTCAGTCCTTGGACTTTTTGCTAAGACTCACAATAAGAAGGCAAAGGAAAGCCTGTGGACTTCATCCACTATTGCGCTCACATACCCATACTTTCTGTCTGGATCACGGAAGAGCCAAAAACCTGTAAACACTGTATTATCCCTTCACCAGTCTCCAGAGACATCTGGGGAAGTACTGAGTAACTTCGCTTAACGCACCTCAAGTAGTTAATCCCATTTTGCAGTTCTCCACCACCAACACAGCTCCCAGTCCAGGTTAATAATTCCAAATGTTAGAACCTACCAGTGAAACTCAGCCCAGGGACAGTGCTGGTGTGTTACCACAGCAACAGTTATTTATGGACTTGCAGCTTCTTGGCTGCCAAGGACCATTTTGAAAGCCTCTGCTCCCCTTCAGCCCACATAGGATGGGGACACATACAGCTACCTCAGAAGCTGATAAGCTAAACTGACACTAGCAGAACGAAAAAGACCCCAAACAGCCAAAATCCAGTATCTTAAGAGAATTATTGTACTACAAGTGTGATGATGAGTCCATTGTCACCAAATACTGCATCTATGGACATGAACCAGAATGGATGAAAGCAGTGAAGACTTTTTTTACTTTTAAAGTAACAGTTAAGCAAGCCTAAGGAGACAGCTTTAATGCCCAAGCGCAGTGTATTATATACTCAGCCAGTTCATCTACATCAGATCTGCAATGCAGAATTGCACATGTATCACACATCAAAGCAGTACTACTAGCCACTACATTCCCCTTCAAACCAGCAAGGGCTTTGAGATGCACTAACCAGAAGCCTTTCCTTACATGCTTTTTTCTTTTACTGTTTCTTGAGCAATCCAACAAAAGGAAAGATGTGGCAGAATGCAAATTCCCTCTGAAAACTCATGGCACCAGGCAAGATCACAGCCCTCCCTCCTCTGAAGGATGCTGGAAGCTAGCCAGGAATACAAAAGATAGGAAATAAGGCTTCCTGGGGGGAGGGTGTTTCTTGTTTTCATTTTGAGGGTTGTTTTTTCCCCACACACACACTCCGCAGGCCAGAACAGACACATGATTTCCAACTAGCATCCTATCGAAGGACTGGTCACACTTAGGGATGACTCAGATTCCCAGACCGGATATTGATAAGGCTCGCTTTGTGGTTAGTAGTCTTTGAATTGCTTTGGGATGCTCTAAGATTAAATATCATAGTATAAGTTACTCTCATTACTGAGTGTGGATTTGTGCACTACTTCCCATGGACTATAGGACAGAAACCAGCCCCCTGACCTGTCAGAGGGATAACTCAAAAAAACCCACAAAAATCCTTCCCAAAAACCAGTCCTGCAGTCTTTTAGCAGACAAGTCACACTGCTCTACCTTTCTCATTTTCTGTGCCTCTACCCAGGACATTCATATACCCTAGTGCTTGCTATTTTTAGTGACTGCTCAGGAACAAGTCTACCAAGTAGAATACATTATCCCATCACTAAAAGCTGTCACTTTATACAAATTTCCTGGGATTGTATAAATTATGCCCTTGACTGGCATGTCAAGGCTGTTCTGCTCATGATTTTCCATGTAAGTCTGTTAACTGTTTGATGTTAAAGTGAACCTTACCAGCATACTTGAACCCAGCCCTCAAGTCCAGAATGAAGGCTGCTTAAAAGGCAGAAGCAGATTTAGACTGAGTTTTATATAAGCAGCTCTCTGAATGACAGGGTACAGCAGCCTACCTGTAGGCCTACAGTAGCAAACCTATGCAACCCCACTACTTAAATATGCATCATTATCTCACAGGAAAGGAAGACCTTCACAAGTCCATAAGCTCATTTCCAATAGCCACCTAGAGTAACCACTGAACAGACCTATAGGTGACCTACCAGGAGCTGCCAGCAAAGACTAAGCTTGGCAAAAGACTGAAAAGGCAATGTGCAGGCTGACCCTTCTCATGTTATATTGCCAGAGCCTGCATTCACAGTGTCATGCTTTACAGCCAGCAATTGGTTTTCTGAATTTGTCCAACCTATTTTGGATCCATTTATTTCTCCAACTTATACAAAAAAGTAAAAGAAAAAAGAAAAATCAGGTGACAACAAACTCCACAATTTAACTATGCACTACAGGAACCAGCAGGCTTAAAAAAGAAATCCCACAAACTTAGGGCATTGCCTCCAATTGAACTTCAAGAAAGAGTTTATCCCTGTTCATCTTTATCATATCATTTATAGCACTCCCCATATCCTACCCCAGTCCCTTGTCTTCCACAGTGAAGAGTTAAATGACTTATACCCTCTTCCCATAGTAGTGATTCCATGCCTTTGACTATTCTTGTTGCCTATTTCCCTACATTTTATAGCTCTTCTATAAACTTTGAGGCTATGGCTACAGTATCGAAGTGGGTTACATAGTAACAGAATGGATGTTTGACTACCTGTCTTTCCCTGGAATTCCTAACTTTTTAACTGCTGTGTGCTAACCAGACAGTCTATGAAATACCTACAATGACCCCAAGATCTTTCTTAAATGGTAGTAAATTACAGCCTGTGTGTGTATATATGTGTCTCTATTCAAGCTGATTTTTTTTCCCCCACCCAGATGTACTTATCAGTTTCCACAGGTAATATTATCATCTGTAACAGATCCAGGTCAGCAGCGCAGGCAGACACTTGTTCTCTAGAAGCTTGACCAAGACCCAGTGCATTCATCATACCAGCTAACAGAAAGCTGTCAGAAAATGATGTCATATTTTAGCCTGGCTGGACAGCGTACAACCTGCTGAGCTCACATTTTATTTGTTCCACCTCATTTACTTCCTCTGTATGGACAGTGCACTGCAGAGAATTTGTACTTCTTCACTCTCTTCAGGTGCATGCAAGGAGGAAATGCAATTAAAAACAAATATCAAAAACGATTTATACACCTCCCAACCCCAAAGTGTTCAGTGGGGTTAGTGGTTATATTCATTCTGCTCCATTGGACTCAAACACACGGAAACCCTTGGAGGAAGAAGTACGATAAATTGAGACTTCTGTGACATCTAAGTAGAGTACCACAGCTATGAAGCTCCCCGTGCCCTACTAGTAGTAAGCTGAAAGCACACACACAGATGCTTAAAACAGGAGCCTGTCACAGCTTTCAGATTCACTGAACATCCCCACGAAACTGTTTTTTCTTGCATCTTTCAGCTCTATCACCAACAAGACTTTCCTCCAGTCCCGTGCGAGTCATTAAATAGCCATCTAACACCATCTGCTGGATTGCAAAGAGAAGTTATACCTGCAATTTACTGCCCAGCAGAAAGGAAAGAAAAAAGCAACATTAACGTGTCTGTAGCTTGGCTTTGACTAGGTCCTCCCCTCTCACCCACACCTTATTTCTGTTTTCTTTCCTCTTTATGAAAGCCAAACGTGGGCTGCTAACAGGCAATCACAAAGACAAAAAGTCCTCTGCTCTGGATTGTGCAAACTGTACAGGGGGCTGTGCCCTGCAGTTACACCTCAAGATCACCACTGATCTGTAGGCCAGCTTTAGCCCCCTCCTGATTAAATAAAGAGAAAATAACACCAGACAAAGAAGGTACCCTGAAAACAAGCCTTCTGCAAAGTCAGGATATAATTCCAAAGGAGTGCGGAAGTGCCAGTGGGCTGGCTTTCTGTTGAAAGTCCAGGACCTCAGCATGAGTCAGAAGCTGCGGGTGCAGACGGAGCCTGTGCAGCAAGGGGAAGCGACCATTACACAGTCAGACATTAGCTCAGACATTAGCCCCTGGTTTCTTGCATCCTGTACAAAGGCCAAAACAACACTTATCTCACCACAATGCAAACATGTACTTTTCAAAAAGACTGGCAGGGATATTTTTAACATCCAATTAGGCAGCTGCCACTGCTGTCGGATGCAAGATGATAGCTTTTAATTAGTCATTTATAGCAGGAGATTGCACCCCCTTTCTTGTTTCTTCAGGTCAAATTTATTTCACACATCACCTAGCTCCTTACAACATGGGATGCAGTGGTTAAGCCTTTTCTTTCACCAAGGTGAAACACAGGCCTGGCTGAAATTGTATCAGGCATAAAACACTGTGGAGGTTGTGCGTTTCCTACTTCCCAGTCCTTTTCTCTCCCCACTGTTTTCCTATTTTCATACTGAAATTAGGGATGAATCACATGTTCAACAGTTATTAGGCAGATTTTATGTAAGGTCCTGATTTAGTCAGACAGACATTGTGTGAAAGGACAAATTCTCTTTATTGACTCCTTACCCTATTAAATCACTGAAAGTAATGCCAGGATTTTGCCCTGTGTAGCTAACAATGCATCTGCTCCCTTATTCAAGGT
The DNA here is from genome assembly GCA_013398225.1 of Steatornis caripensis. Lineage (NCBI taxonomy): Eukaryota > Metazoa > Chordata > Aves > Caprimulgiformes > Steatornithidae > Steatornis > Steatornis caripensis. The sequence continues at coordinate 96,628 of VZSC01013297.1, read as the reverse complement.
TTTCCTCTGCTCCAGCTTTTCTGGAGGCACCAATTTTTACCAAAGCAAGTCTCACAGCAGTAGGCAGGCTGGTTCAGGTAATGCTGTAAAAGCTACAAGGAGCCCTGAATTATAGGATCCCCCAGCAGTAAGGGGACACAAAAGTCATGCCTCATGCATCGGTGCCACCCCAAAATGGAAGCTTACCTTCTGCGACAGAGGCAAGTACGATCATAGGATGAATTTGTGGAGGTATTCCCAGGAGAAAGAGGGTAGGTTTGTGGCACTGTACAAGACACTGGTAAGACTACCTCTGAAATACTGCAGACAGCTCTGCTCACCAAGTTCAGGATAGATTAATTTCAACTGAGTCAGCACAGAAAAGGGCTCTAGGATGAACAAAGCAACAGAAAACCAAATACCTGAAAGGGAGGTGAAATAAAACCAAATCTTTTCTTAGTTAGCCAGCAAAATTAAGGCTGGGATTGCAGTTTCAAAATATGTTTAATCTGCTCTAAGAGCAGCTTGCCATCAGAAGGGCTGTCCCACTTGCCCAAGTGCCACAGTCTCCCTTGCACTGAGAGAGTGAGATCACGAGCCAATGCAGCTCGACACAGTTTGCTCCGCTGCTGCAGCATAGCTAGGTTGGACAAAGGAAGCAGCAGGAATGTGCAGCTGAGAGAAAAGCAAGCATCTCTTCTTTCAGCAGACTCAAGATCAAACGTGGCATAATGTAAAACTGCCTTAAGAAGGCAATTTATGAAGTGCTAAGTACAGCAGTTCCAAAAAAAGCCAAACAAAAACCCACATAAAAACCCCAAAGCCACACAATCAAACACACACACAAAAAAAGACAAAATTAGTAATTTCATTTTAGAGACAATGCCGGCCCAAAAGCTAACGTTTATAAATTAACTATAAACACATTTAGGCTGGAAATAACGTTTCTAAACGTCAGCCTTCTCACTGGGCTGCTGGGTCCTAAGCCTCAATTAATATTCCAAGAAATCTTCATCAGTTTATAAAATGAATGATGTGTTCCTTCCAATGGCAGGGGAATAGAGCATGCTCCTGGAGCTCCCTGCCAATCCTACATTCCTATGTTGATTGTCTATTTACATCAATGCTTCTAATAGAGCAATTATTGAAAACATTTAAAGGTTTCAGAAACTAGATTTCTTGCTACAAGCAATGTCAAAAAAAAATCTGCACTAAGTGACTCAAACCAAAGATTCAAATAAATCCAGACAAAGCATTTTATTGCATGCTGTCAGAATAGATCAAAAGCAACGTGTCGCTTTTGGACACTTGACTTTTCAGGGCAGAAATGGTTCAATTTACCAACGTACGTTACACAAATTGATTTTTTGTCTGCTTATTTACTTGTGCAGAAAGGAACCTTTATAGCAGGGAACACCAAGGACCTGAGGACATTCAAACACATTAGACAGAGAACACAGCCTGTTTCCAGTCTGCCAGCCACTGTTACGTGAAGGGTTACAAATGCGGATTATCCACTGCGCGCATGCAGACACACACACACAGCTTGTCCTAGGGCTAAAATTGATTAGTCCAGAGACTTTAGGGTTTGAAAGGAAGAGGCTCAGCTGGTAAAACCCATTCCACTGGCACACTGCAATTTCACAATAGCTCAAAGCCTGCCCTGGAACAATTTGGGTCCCTGATCCCCAGTAGAGTCAGCTCAGCCCTTCAGCCTGCCAAGTTACACAGTTATATCATACAGAGCAGTGCTTGTCCAAGACTGGCACTCTATTAGACTGAACACTCTCTTGAACTTCTGCACTGATGAACAAGCAGACTCCCATGCATTCAGGCAATTAGGAAAGAAGTACTGGCACCCTACAACCACACAGCTCCCTGGGGACTATGGGTAGCTTCAGAAAAAGCAGTGCCTCGTACAGTCTTGCCCCTGCTCACATGCGGGGACTCCCAGTTTACTATGTGCTTAGAGCGAACACCGCATTTCCCCCTGAACATCACATGTACTGCACGCACAGTGCCCAGCCCAGGCTCAAGTCATGGCTGGCTGGGTGTAGGATGAGTAGCCCCATGGACAGACCACAGCGAGCCTCAGGGAGGAGCACCTACACAAACCATGGGCAAGTAAAGGCCAAGGCAGTGAGAAGGGCAAGGATGGCCCATGCTTTTGCCTAAGGTATGCACTGTGGGCTACACCATCAGCCAGTACAAAGTCAGCTTGTCCAAGGGAAGATGGTTTGCACCAGTAAGGACATTTGTCTCTGCGTGAAAGCTTGCCTCATCTTGCCATACGCCCATACACTTATTTTATAATTGCTTCACACTTGCTCTCCCCCTTAGTTAAGCTGTCACACTTGTGCTCTGATAACATCTTAATCCTGTGGAAGTGAGACACAGACTGCACCTTCTGTATTTTGCACTGTCCTCTGGAACAAGGGAACAGAGCGGAGCAAAAGACATTTAGAGATACAGCATGTGAAAAGCAAATTCACACTGTCATGCCATGGCATATAGACACAGGAGAAGAAGGACAGAGCTTTTGAAAAGTTTTGGTTTGTTGATTTGAGCGGGGGATGGCGTTCCAAACCAAGCATAAATGTGTGCTGTGGCTTTACAGGAAGTGACTTGCTGAAGAATTTACACAATAGTTTTTAAACTGTTCTTACTGACTTTACTGGAAGAAAAAGTAAGCTTCATGCATAAGTACTTTCCACATCTGCATATACACTTAAGTCTTCCTTTCAAGTTTGCCCACATAGAGTTTCTACAACATATTTTTTTTAAAAATTCTTAAAATCCAGATTTTTGTCCTTCCTAATTATAGCGTGTAATTAGTTGAAAAAAATAACATACTCTTTAGAAGTACAATCCTATTTCATTCTTACCAGATCATGCAGTTCTAGCAGATCTAGCATTTGGTTATGTATTTTTCTGCCCAAAAACAATGATCTGGAAGTCTCCATATTCCACACAGAGAGAGCATAAGACAAATCTGGAGAGAAATGACAGCAAACACCTCAACTTCAGGAGTTCAGTACCCTCAAAATAAGTTGCTTGGTCGGGTTTTTTTAAGCCATAACAAATCTTAATTTCAAAGTAAAAGTCAATTTAAGCTGAAACACTACTATTCAACCACACTTCTGAACATTGTAAGCAATACTTCAACCTCTCCAAAACAATTTAAAGATATAAATGAAAATGGGCCATCCCTGAAAAGAAAATGCAGATTTTTACAAAACTAGCATTTTGTAGTAGTAACAACAATAAATATCAGCCATGAAAACCCTCACCTCTTTGCATACATACACACCTAATGTCTTGTTATCAGTAAATGCCATTTTTAAGCCATTACACTTATTTATCATTACATTTGTGACTAAAAGCCCAAACTGTTCTCCACAAAAAGCAACGAGGAACCAAAGGAAAAAAACATAGGGAAAGATTGCGCTGTTTCAGAGGAGTTCGCAGCATGAACAGACATGACAAATGAGCAGAGGCAAGACATGGGTGTTAAACAGGTTTATCCCTGTATCTCCTGCACTCCCCTGGAGACCTGCCTCTCAGAGTACACCGACACTCAACAGATGCCACCATACAAGTGAGGAACAACCTCTCTTCACCAAGCCAACTATAGATTTGGACAGTAAAATACGTCTTTCCTAGGGACGACCTCTGTCTTCAAAGTTTCAGCTGCATATGCCACACAAGCCAGGCCTTCAGCCAACACCCCACAATAGGGGACATTTTAAGTGTCACCCGTCTGAAGGTTCAAGGGTCCTACCCGTAACAGAGACAAAGCACACACATTTGAAGCTGGTCAGGACATCACGACTGCCATGTTGAGTTCCTCATTCACCAGAGGGGAGCACATAAAGGGAGAGAGAAATTAAACAGCCACAAACCTGCCAGGGGCAGCCAAAGCATTGCTGCAGGCCCAAGGACGCGGAGGCAAAGGCTGCCACGGCACAGGCAGGACACAAGCCCACTACGGCTGAGCCCAGCAAGCAGAGCAGGGCTGTGATAGAAACATGTCCTCGCAACAGCCCAGCGAGCATCAGGCAAGGCAAGAGGAGACTTTTCTGGTCCAGGAAAGGCAAATACCAAACTTGGAAAAGGAGTCAAAGCAAACACCAAACTTGGAAAAGGAGTCAAAGCACACACTCCCCAGCACTACCCAAACACAAACTAAGGCCCTCAGGCTGAGCTTAAATGAGGTTCCTGGGCCCAAGGGCAGGAGTGTGGGTGGAGGCCCCAGGTGAGGCTGCTCAGGGCAATTAAGGCTCATTAGCGCACCCAGGGCTCTGACTAAACCAAGCGTTACAGTATATTTTTGTGATTTCAATGAGGTGCCTTGTTAATGTCTCATCACCAGGAAGTTACATTTTTATATTTTGTTTTTACTGCATCCTCTCTGAAAAGCAGCCTTGCTGCTGGAATATAAAATACGGGAGGTACAGGCTACCATAGCCAGTAAGCACCCTGTGTCTGGGCAATCTGACTCTTGGCTCCTTTGCTAGGAGTGACACACCAGCTCCAGCTGCAGAGATCACGGTGACAAGGGGACACGGGCTCCAGTCCTGCCCGTGTTTGGTGCTCCTGGGTGAGATCCTGTGCAGTCGACAAAACCCACAATCCCGTCCTGGTCCAGGTCTAAATCTGGCCTGAGTTTCAAGTTTGTCACAAAAAGTAAAGGTGAGGTGAATTACATGGGAATTTTCCTGATTTGTCAGAGAGCAACCTAGAAAGACAGAAGACAGCTTTACCGCAATTTCACTACAAATGTACAGCCTGGCAAACAGATTTTTAAAGCATTTCAGAAGATTTTCTGTGGCACCATCCAGCACTGCAGATTACTTAAACGGACTGCTTCCTTCTAGGAGTCAGGTCGTGTTTTGGGAACACCAGCAATGCCTTATTCAGAGCTCACCTCACAGGTTTTAGAGTACCAGGACCACAGTGCTACTGACTGCTGCCTCCACCAGCCATACATGTACAAACACTCAAGGCTCTGAAAATTTTATGCGTAAGAGTATGCCAAAAGGCCCCAGCAAGACAAGGCCTCACTTTTCCAGTGCTGTACAGTGCAGTAGGAGGAACTCCTACCCTGCAGATCTCCCACTACGGAGGTTGAAAGAAAGGCAAAATGCCTTGTTTTCAGATGAGAAACTGAGATGTCTGATGCAACGCTGCCCCTGAAAGTAAAAAGATACTCAGGCATTTGACCTATGAGGCTGTAAGTAATATATGCAAAAAGTCCTACAGAAAGTCTATGAAAACTATAGGCATTCAGTCCAGATGATTCACATCCTCCCCTAGTTCACTCTTTCCCAGTCGATTCTTCATTTGAAAACTGAGCGTATCCTCCAATTCACCATAAAAATCACTCATACTTTGTTTCAATAACATCTTAAATGAGAGACTTTCAAACCATATAGTAAGCATTAGCATCTTTGCGGTAAGAACCATTATTTATTGTTGCTGTAGGCCTAGCAGACTATGACAAACGATAGCTACAGCCATTAGGTGGAAACAGTGGTTTTGTACCAGTGTGTTATATTTAGAAGGATTATTTTTAACCTACATACTTATATAACCAGCATATGTGGCTAAAATTAAAAAATGCTTAAATATTATCAGTGCTCATTTTAAGAGCAAACATAAACACAGAACCCAGATGAGCTGCGCAGAAGGTGTGCCCAAGGACGAGAACCCAGAACCAGCTTCAGGACAAAACTTCACCTGAGCACTGAACTGAGCACCCAGTGTCACACCTCAGCATGGACAAACCATGGCAATTAAGTGTAAGTTGACACAAATACTGTCTAATAGCACAAAATTCCAGGTTTTTCTAAGTTTTAAAGTGTTGTTAACTTTATTACCAGCCACTTGTTCCCTGTTTCTGCATTTGCTAAATTCCAGCCAAATTTAGCCAAATCAAAAGACCAGCCAAAGGGTCAGAGAATTGACATTTCGTGGCAGAAGAGGTCAAAAAAACAGGAGAAAATTGAAATACTGGCAGCTAGGCCTAGTTTTCTGGATACTACCAAGTCTTTTTTACAGATTCAGAAGATGTGACACAACCTTCTTAAATAGCTAAGACTGTGGAAACTGATCTAGCACTCGGAAAATTGCTGTCTCCTAGGAAAATTTGTGATTGCTCCATTGATTGACTGAATCCAAATACAGAAGCAAATTTCTTCTGCTTACCCTGTAAATTGCATGGCATTTCAGACTCAATCAATGATCCATATTTTACAAAAACAGCTCATCTGTATTGAACACAAAGTTGTAGATACTCTATAAATGTGGGTTGCAAAAAAATCAAATTCATATCCCTGTCCAGGGTGCCTTAATGGGACTGTTAGACTTACTGTGGCGAACCCCATCTGGGAAAGCAAGGGGAAAGCAGGAGGAAAGCAAGGATGAACACATACAGATTATAGCAAAGTCTCTCTCAACTGCAATATTCAACTGTCCTTCTAGAGGATAGTATGTACTAACATGAGCTGATTTTTAAAAAGACGCCTTGAAAAACAAAAGATCAAGGCCAGAACTTACAAAGAGCATGGTGTACAGCGTGCCTTTCATGAGCCATCTCTGTGACAGGAAAAGAGGCGGACAGATGGCCAGTTCACCAGCGGTTCTGCTGACTTCCTGAATTCCCTCGGTGTTATGGCTGAGATAATAGGTGTGAGCATAACAGACTGAGGCAAGCAAAACAGTTCAGAGTGAGTCACAGAGAGGAGAAGAAAGTAAGATCCTCCCAGCGGAGCGGTCATTCTCGAGATTTGCTATGGAGCACCCTCCTGCCTCAGTCGGTGCAGAGCCAATGACCCAGCTGAGTACAGAAGGCACTGCAGAGTTTTCTTGGTAAAAGAAGCTTTTCCAAACAGATGCGCCCTCACCTAGGAGGTGTTTTGGGAACCAGGCTGCAGCGGTTTTATTTGTTCTGCTCACTACAAACCTGGCTGAACTGTGCCACACGGTAAGGGGGTTATCCTGTGCCTAGTAAAAGACCCAGCCTTCTCAAAATGCCTGTGTTTTTTGCATCAGTACGTACAGACATACATACATACATACGTACATACTAGGAAAAAAGGGGCAGTCATCCTAAAGCATTTACGCAGTTGGCAGGACATCCTCACTGAACAATATCCAGAACATCTGAAAATTTGTAAGCCTGAGAGCTCTTGATGGTCTGAGAACTCAGAAACACCTCGGTCAAGTCTGCTCTGCCAGATGAAGAGGGCAGACCCACAGGGGTGCTGACCAGCGACACAGGGTCCAGTGCAAGCACAGAGACAGGATGTCCTGGGGACGGCAGGTTACAGCCCACTCAGCAGGGAACAGGGCGGTACAAGGGTGCGGAAGGGGGAAAATTTAGCTTCTGAGGCAGTTACCTGCTGCTTGTTCTCTGCTGGCAACAGAGGCACAGAAGTCTGTGTTGATGGGCACCCAGGGCTGGCTCACCAAGAAGCATCTAGGCTACTGCTGGGGACTTCAGGGTGCTGGTGTTTATCCGCTCTCTGGTTTTCTGCTTGTCAGGGAGCTAGGGGACATTCCCTTAAAACTCCACAGCCATGGATGGGAACATTTGAAGCCATCTAGCCTCCCTGTTGGTGTACATGCAGGTGCCTGAGGTGAGGTACAAGGCCTGGAGCAACCCCTCACGGAGGGAGTCCCAGCAAAGCACAGGAGGTGTGACTTTTTGCAATGGGGCTGTCCAGGCTGCTGAGCACACCCGCCTTGCCACACAGAGGTCAGCAGGCGTCCTTGCAGGCTTATTTTAGGAGAGCTACCTAGGGATCATGGGCCACCCTCAGAGGGAAAAACTTCTTCACAGGCATAGCCAGAGGCACCTCCTCGCCTCCCTGGGAGGACACTTGCTCCAGTGCCAAGAAAATAAACCCCAAGGCAAAAGCCTGAGACAAGAGATATCCGCCTCAGACTGGGCCTGGGGCTCCAAGCGACTGCTGCAACTTTGTGTGTTCCCGCGGGAGCCTGCTGCCGCCCCAGGGAAGGGCTGCTGACCGTTCAACGCTGCACAGCAGCAACCCGGCCACCGGTCCCAAATGCCGGGCAGTGCACATGGTACCAGCCGAGGGGGCTGCTGCCACCCATCTCCACCGGGCCAACAGGTTGCCGGCCCAAAATGGCGCCGCCTCAGCTGGAGAGGCGCTGTGGCCGTGGGAGCACCGTGGCGGCACGGCCGGACGGTGCCCAGGAGTGGGCGGGAAAGTTGAGGAGAAGCCCTGATTCAATGGCCGCTGAAGCCCATAGAAGGCATTAAAGGGCAGCTGCTGCCAAGGGCAGCATCCCTTCCTGCCCAGCGTCTCGTCCTGCAAGGCTGCCCAGCACCGCTTGCAGGAGCATGGACACCAAGGGCAAGACGGTCCCGCGGGCCCTGTTACAGCTGCAGACCACGGAGCAGAAACTGCGGCATCAGAGGCAAAACTGCTTGTCTTAAAGTTGGGGGTTTTTCACCCTTTATATCTGCTTTTACTAACCCCTTCCCCCTCCATTTTTTTCTATATACAGTTAAATGAGGTGTCACACGAACAACCTCACAACCTCACATTTAGTAGCTGGGTACAGTGCTAAAGTCCTGCAGAAACCGAGAACAACTGAAAATAAAACTAATTATGTGAAGATTTGTATGGAGATGTGCCCCCAAGTCCTTGCCTTCCAGCTGTCCAGGTGAGAGGCCTGACAGGTACAGGTACGGCATAGCTGCCTTGCAGCCCATGCACCACAGCATTGCCGCATGTCAGGACAAAACCTACTGTGTTTCGTGGGCCAAGAGACTCCATCATCTAGTCAAGCTAAAAATTATGAACTGTCATTAATACCAGGCGGTACCTCAAAAGAGCTCTTCCAGTGTCTCTTCTACAAAATCAAGAAGTGGCTTTGTCAAAATATATAAAATGCTTTCTTCTCTTGCTGCAATTTCAATTACTCCTTATAGCGACCAGTGTAATACTGAGTCAGAAATAATTACTGCATGTTTTTTTAATGGCAAGCAGAAATCTGCTGGGGAGTAAGGGCACTATAGGTGCAAAACCAGATCCACAATAATGATTTACTGGGAGGGGAATGGTTTATGTACAGTTTAAGGGAACCTGCCTCCCATGGGAGAACGGTGCAGCCAGCAACCCAGCCTGTCACTGCACTGTGAGAAATTCCACTGTGCTGGGAAAGCAGATCTGCAAAGTTAAAACAGCAGCTTTTCTTGTGAACAAGTGGCAAAAGCTTTTTCCAATGCTCCCACTGCTCCTTAGAAGTGATCTAATTCCAATTAGTGATTGGACTCTCAAATTCAGACAGTGCTCAAAGTCTTTACCAAAGTAGCAAAACGTCAAGGCAGTGAGCAAGCCTGGGATATTTTTACCCATTCATGTCATTTCTCAGGCTTTGGCCAAATCAGGTTGTCTGCAATGACAAAACCTTAGCTTGTTTCTGAGACGTTGGAACTTTTTGCTTCCTGTGACATGAGTCATAGCTGCTCCGACAGTGACAAGAAAGAAAAATTACTCCACCTGTTCATTTTGATCCTTTTTTTATCCTTTCAATCCTATGAGACTATCAGGAAAGCTAATTGGATTTTCTCCTAGATTGTTTATTTGTGAAGTAAAAATGCAGTTTCTGCAACACCTTATAATCACTCGTCTGTTACTGTAATGCAGTATATAAAGTAAGAAATTGTCCAACTTGTTAACTGTGAAGCAAGCGTAACAAGTCCTGGAACATAAAGAAGTCATCAATTGCTTTTTTTTTAGTATCTATAGTCATCTTATATAGACTCAGCATGTGGTGCGTATGTGGGGAGCTGAACAGCCAGAAGAGGGTAGCGTAAGTTAGTTAATAAACCTCATCTGTAAAGCAGAGCTATTTTGGGGAGAAACACCTACTTATGTTTCTGGCTGCAGGGTAGAGAAACGTAACATTAAGAAACTCATCACCAAGCTTCTGACAGAATATGGAAGGGCAGATTTACAGTCAGAAGTGACAAGGGTTAGACTGAGAGCAGGCCACAGAACTTTTTGCGCTCTATTAAATCCTGTTTGACCGATGCCTCTACTAACAAAAATGCACATCCAAAGCAACTTCATTACTTTGATTTTAGGGGACAGCAGCACAAGTCAGTAAAACTAACAGTGTTACTGAGTGCATCCTGGCACAGTCTTGCCTGCAGCAAATCTGAAAGGCCAGATGGGGAAGCCATGAAAATGCATAATGCTGAGAGCACCTTAAGGGGGTGCTTCAGGGCCTACGTAACAGAATATGAAATGGGAGCTTGCTGAGTTCACCAGACCGATGCACATTTGATGGCCTGAATGAAAACGTTTTCCTTGCTGCTGCCTCTAATGTCTACTCAAAATAAAATGCTGCTCCCAGAGCCTGTGTGCAATAAATGAGTATTCACACAGGGAATGTTGCTGTATCTGTCTGAAGCAGAAACACCTCTGTAGAGACACCAGTTTGCAGGAGCTCTGGAGAATTCTCTTCTGTACCCATGCTGAGGATTTCTTCTTAGAGGGCTATCTATCCAGCCCCTATCAATGCTCAAGACTGTAAACAGAACTGAATTGCTGCTGGGCATTTCATTACAGAGACATACCTACATGAGTTAGCTAGCAATTTTTTCTCTATCCCTACAAGAGATCAAATGGCAACATGCTTCTCTGAGAAGTTGATAGGGCTTGCCTGAGGAGACACATGAGACAACAAGGAAGATTGAGGGATGACTGTTATTATCTGCATCACACTAGTGGTTAGAAAGCCCAGACAGGATCAGGCCTCCACTGCACTATATGTTGTACACTCACACAGGATAGGAAAAGCTGTAGCCTGAAAAAGGAAGCTGAAACAGACAAGGTGAGAGGGGAAACGGGTACAAAGCCATGAAATACCATGCCCGAGAGCATACAGCCAGTCAATGCCCAAGGAATAGAAAATTCCTGTCCTGTCAACTTGCTTCTGGCAGAACTGCCTTAAACTGCTCAGAGGCTATTAGGGAGAAAATACTGTACATGTATTTACACCCTGGAAAGGCACTGAGGAGATAATACAACATTTATTCATTTTTTATTTGTACTCTATACCTGAAGCAAAGTGGAAATGCAAGCTGAATCTTTTTTCTATAATTCTTTTCCATCCATGCTTTCAGAAATAGCACATATAGAAAACATTAGAACTTTTCATTTCAAAGACTGTCACATCAGACTACAAATGCTAAACTAGGTACCCTTCACCCTGCTGCTACAATGCAGCCACTTTCCCGGCTTGAGTGTGTCCGTTATCCCTGTAGCAAGCAAACAGCAAACAGGAGCTGGAGAGGGAACGGGACAGAGAAGGAATGCTGTATGCAGGTGGCAAAAGGGTGTCAGACTAATTTCATCCCCTGAGAGGTTTGGTTTCAGGTGGTGTGAAAACCTTCATGTGACAGATGCAGAAAGTCTTTAAAGCAGTGCTGTCCCTTCAAATTATCGGTTGCAAACTCGCTCACAAATTCCCCTGGCCTCAGCCATTAGTAACAGAAAGGACTTCTAAAATGACACGTGAAGATCCAGCTACCAGGTCTGCTTCACTCAGTCCCATGTCTCTGACCATTTTTTATGTGATATAGAAGCAAAACTAACTATAAAGATTCTTTCTGGACACCATCCTGAATGACGCATAAAGGTTACAGTAATAAGCCCGTTCCCGTAACATTTCCTGCCATTGCATTACACATTTTGGCTTCTCTGGCACACAAGAGGTGCATTATGGAAAGTGACATTTGATGAAGTTGGTTTTCTGAATACACATCCCTGCTCTGAGCTGCAATTCTAGGAGATCGTTTGCCATTTGTGTCAGTCTTGTTCGGCTGAGCTTCCCCCCGTAAACTGCCTGTCCATTAAAAGGAGTGTGAGGTTGTCCACGCAGAGTCAGCTAGCCTGGCTAGAGCGGTTTCCCCTTGTGTTTCCATGCTGCCAGACACCATTCCCTGCAGAGGGATTTGGACTGATGATGCAGTGGGTAAGGGGACATTACCCCTTAGAAACATGCTTGAAGGGCTGCTGTTCACCTCGCTTCCTGGGTTGGCAACATTCACAGCACTGTTGCTCACTGTCCACAGACAAGGGTAGTGGCTGCAAAAAAAAGCAGTACAAACCGAATGACTTATTTCAAAGCATTTTCCCCTGCATGAGACTTACCACAGCAAAGTCAAGTGCATTATCTGCTAAAAGGCACCTATCGAGTTACTAAACTAGATCAGCCTTGCAGATCTTAAGTGAAAAACCACCAGCGACCATCAGACCAGGTGACCCTGGAGAGAGGCGTGGAGAGAAATGTACAAATACATGCGAGCTTTCAGGATCTAAAGATCTTTCTCGTGGATGCTTGCAAATTTTAAAGAATTGCAGTTGATTTTCCTGGCACCTAAATCAGAGAAGAAATGTGTGCGGAAATTTTGGGAAAAGAAGGGAAAATACTTTATAATTAATTGAGACTCTAGGTCTAAATTCCAGCCATTCCTATAACTGTTTACTACCCTATTAACAATACTTTTATACTAGAACATGAATTAGACTGTTACAGCCCCGCATGGGAGTAGGTTCCTCATTTCATGCAGGAGAATAGTGAGGAATATACAGAGAAAAATAATTTGGCTTTGAAACACTCGCAGATTGTACATGCCAGAGTTCTCTGTGGCTGTTCCAAGATCCTGGTTTTCGGTACTGCTGGGAAAAATCAAGTTCCCATTGATTTCAGAGCAGGAGATAATTAGCTTGTCAGAAAGATCTGTCCAGGAATCTCAAGTTGGGCAGTTAGGACATGTTTCAAATTCTGGACACCGATTAAAGCTTGGAACAAAATGGGAATCACCAGGGCAGTCCTACAAGCCTCACTGCTCCTAATACGAGCAGTTTTCCCATAACCTTACCTAGGTCCAGGGCTGGCAGCTCCCTTCGTGTGTGGCACTGACAGCAAATTAGCATGTGGAGAGGATGGCAAAGTCCAGCTGTCATGTCCTGAGAATACCTGAAGATTATTGCTGCTGCTCTCCAACAAATTAACTTTGAGGGGGGAAAAAAAAGGCAACAAACAAATCCTCAGTGACTACTGCAGAGACATTGTCTTAAGGCAACAACAGAACATGAAGAAGCAATCTGATAATGACGTTCCTAACCACAGGTAAAAGGACAAAATTCATGTGCTTATTAAGAGAGTAGCAAGATGCCATTGTAGTTCCAGGTGTGATATAAGAGACGGTACAGCACGATAGACATAGGATATGCATTTTTGCAAGTCTGACTAATAGTCTTTTCATTAATGATAATTGCCATATGACTGGCAATGTTTTGATACAGATTTCCTTATAACTTGGGTTTAAATATTTCCAACTAAATAGGATGCCTTGCTAAATTATAATTAGTGAGCAGATTAATTAATCCGCACTCTTGTTTCTGGCCAATTTCCTCTGATCAAAGTAGAGTCAATTTCTGGAACTCTGCACCCAGATCGAGAGAGTGAAAGGGACCCAAAAGGCATTCTGGCAATACCAAAATGCCCTCAAGTCAGCTCCTACCATGTTCCTAAGGGCTGCTTCAGCTTGGGAGTACAACTGCTTCATGGCATGACATTGGAAGAAGGCTTGCAATGCTCTTCTCGTATAATTGTGAGTTGTGCTTTAAGCCAGATCATTCACTCTCGTTTATAATTAATAGTTACAGTGCACACAGCTCTTTGTACCTCTTGTTTTGCTGCCTTAAACATACTCTGTGCATGCAGGGTTCAGTGCAGATTGTTACAGAGACTCATCATGCTCTTTCCTAGCCTCAGCTCTTGCTTGTTTTAATACTCATGCTAACCTAAAGCAAGGGTCAGTCAGGCAGAGAGCATCTGTTCCCAAGAAGCAAAGCAGCATTACAGTTGTACCTGTAGGTGAATGATTTCTCTGCATGTAGGAAGGAGGGTATGGAGCAGCCCGATTCCCTCGCAGTGCTGAATATCGCTCGCAGCTGTGGGGAGTGTGGGGAGCTGGCAGAGGCAAAGGTCCAGTGTACTGATAATTAGAGCTTCCTGATGCACACATTGTATCTGGGTTGGAAATCAACCAGCCACTCACTTGGAGGGGAAAGAGAGAAGAAAATGATTATTGCACTAAAACACTGCAATACAATAAAGAAAGTAACCAGCCTTCTTGCGGAATCAGCTGTGCCTCAGAAATACCAAACAGATGCCAAGACACTGGTTTATGTAACAACTGACAATTAAAAACAAAACAAAACCCAATCCCCCCAAAAACCCCAAACCACCAACCCTAAAACAAGACCTGAAAACAACTAACACAAAAACCCCACAAACATCAAAGAACAAATGAAAGAAAAAACGATCATTAAAACAAACACAACCTCTGTTCCTCCAATTTTTTCACCTGTTCACCAATGAAAGGTAATTTTATAGGTGACAAAAACATTCAGTTACAAATACCAAAAAAGTGGGAGAAAGCCCTAAAAATGTAATATATAATCTTGATTCTAGATTCCTTTTAATACTGAAAAAATGGATTATAAGGAAAACGATCTCTCTGCAGAAAGTGTTGCATTATTTCCTACTGTGAGGTTTCTTCAATTTTGTTTTTTTTTTTGAAAGCGTCCCTTTCTATGAACACAATTCAGGACTCAGTGAATGAGTTCTATGATCCAGTTAAGCAAGTCCCAGGTTCCCAGCACCTATCATATCACACAAAACTTCCAGCTGACATGAATAAAAACCTTACAGTGAGAATATGTCATATGTTGTCCTTCGGGGACTGTTTCTGGAGCATCCTTGGGATGGTTTCTGAAAAGCAAAATACTTAGTGGTAAAGCATGTCATTGAGAAATTACAGAAGAAAGTTAAAACCAGAACTACTTGCTAAAAAAAAGTTAAAAAGGAGGGAAATCCATCTTCCTTAACCACTTGCTAGGTAGCAGTAGACTTTTCTGTAGTCTGCCATAAAGGAAGCAGGAACTTACGTTTTGTGGCATAGATAAAAATGTTCCTAAGTTTGTGCCAAATTTGGGGGCTGAATCCGGAAATCTAAATCTACTTGTGGGCAGGGTTCCTGCTTGCATCAACAGCCTCAGCCTGGCCTCACACCCAGACCAAGGCAGGGCTCTGCCTCGTGCTCAGCCAGGCAAGCCGAAGGCAGCATTCCGCCTCCACAGCTGGAAACCCTGACATTGAGACACAGCAGCTTCTTAAGTGGTGAGAGGAATGGAAAGAAATACAGATTTCTCCTGCAGGCTCGTGGGACACTTCACACGTCAGAAGACATAGCAGGTGCAAACAAAATTTATTAGCAATTATGGACTGGAATGCATCATTTGGATGCCCCACTGCATCAGCATGGATGATGCAAGTAAAACTTTGAAAGTTAAACCACAGTTCGTTTCCGATGGAAGCATCTCTAACATCTTACATACAGTTAGCACCTACAGGTTACTTTTAATGAACACATCTACATTATCACACAGATCTAGTAATAGCAGTGTAGTTACGCTACAGTTACAGTGCAATTTCACTTTAGTTATGCTTTTTGACATCTACAGTTAACCGTTATTCTCCCTGAGCTATCAAATTATGGGTTTCATTGGAGTCTAAGTACAGCGCAGTGAACGTACACAGTGTATAAACGTGACTGGGGAAGTTAGCGCCATCTCATTTCAGGCTTCCTGTGCAGACAGTCCTAAGTCCTAGGGTCCCCAAGAGGATATTCACCCACTTCAGACCCTATAATAATAATTTTGTAGAGAGTCTCCCCACCAGTATCCATGGGGTGACTCTGGATTTAAGACAGCAGAAACAAGATTAAGTTACATAATTTATCTTTCACATTGTGATGCTATGGTTTTGACCGTATCAGCAGCAAAATGCTACTGGAGCAAAAAAAGATTAACTCACCTTTCTTTCGCATCCAGGAAGGCTTTGGCAAAGGGATTATACTTGATTTTGAGAGCTGTTATCTTGAGTTTACAGAAAACAAGGCATGTTAGTGAAGGCAATTTGGAATAGAAACTTGACAAAACATCTTCCAAAGTAATCTAAGTGAAACTGCCTTGGTTAGCCTACAAAATATATCCTCACATATGATGTTTTCCGGGGCTGATTAGGAGAGAGCTTTGCTTGTTGCAGAGTGCTGTGTAATGATCAGTGCCACAGGCAGGACACCAGTGGAGGCAGCCTAATGGCATGGTCCAGTCTGGCAAATCCTGTGGGACGGTGGACTCTTTCAAGAGAGTTTAAACCCTGAATTCCTACCAAGTATGAATCAAACCTGCAGCAACACTAGCTAAGGGACATGGCGCCTGAGTTAGCAATTGTCACAATCCAAAGCATCCCTCAATTACAGTTTTGGGGTTGGGAAGGAATTTTCCCATGGAACGTTGCGCTGTTCTGCAATTGTGTGTATTATAAGGAGTGGGGAGAGATAGTTATCATTGTAACTATCAGTCATTGCTGGAGAAAGATATTGGACTTGACTGTAGGTATTTTTTCCAGTAAGGGACTGGGATGCCAGGAAAGATGGACCAGTCTGGAATATCTGTGGCAGGATATTAAGCTAAACCTGGCTTAGTACTGCAGCCAGACACTAGATTAGACAATGTTCTACTGCAGGGAGAATGCAGGTTAGACTGGATGGAGCACTACACTGCATGGGACCTGTGGGGAAACAAGAAAAGGACCAGTCTATCCATGCTGATCTTGTCGTTAATAAGCTTTTAACATAGGTCTTCAATGGTGACCAAGAGCACAGTGTGGCATCCACCTACCTCTTCATTTTGATAGGCAGTCACAGCTATGAACTGCGTCTCAGGGAAGGAGCAGTTCATCACCATCCGGTGGGGGCCTCCTACACGAACTATGTGTACCTGGGGCTCATATTTATGCAGGGAGTTCAACATTATCTGCAGAAAACAAAACAGAGAGACAGACCCCAATGCCACTCTGGTATCCTACAGCTGCTCTTTCGCTCTAACCCTCTAATAGACCGGATATTACCACTAAACCTCTCCAGTCAGTGATTACTGAGAGCAGAAGGGCAGGTGCCTTCCTCCCTTCTGAGGAGGGACTGAGAATGAGACTTCACTGGACTTGGATTTAAAGCTTTTGGTACAGCAGCCATAGTGATTACTTGTGTTAGCAGCTATGGCCTTCAAACCATTGGGCTTCCACTGTACTAGAGGCTGTTGAAACAGTTAAGGGGCAATCCCTGTCCTACCTCTACTATCTGAAAGACTCAGAATCACCATCACAGAAATCAGGGCCAGGAGGGAGCTGAGGCAGTCAACTAGTCATCTTTCTGGGCAAGATGAAGTGTTTCTAAACAAGCCTTGGCAGATGTCTCTAACCTGGCATTAAAAGCTGCGAATAGCGTTGATTCCACAATACACCTTCCTCGGGAAGTCTGTTATATTGCTTAATTCTCTCTACTGCAAGAAAAAGATATTTCTTTTAAAAATATGTAATTTGGAAAGTGCTGTGAGCATACATACATATACATGGAAGAATGCAGCCATTACCGTAAAGCACTACTACTCAGTTATTGTTTCCTAATAACACCACAGAAAGGGAAGCTGAAGCACAGAGTGGGGACATGGTTTACCTTAACACTGTTGTTAAGATTTCAAAAGAAAACAAGTTGTTATTTAGTGACTTTTGTTTGGGCTTTCTCATATGGCTTTTCCTCCTGCACTTTCTACTTTTTTCCTCTCCACTTCACCATATATGCATATAGTGCTCTCCTGTTTTTTTCCCCATGGTCTCTTTGACCATCCAAGTGGTTTCCTGTAGCTTTTTTACCCTCATGCATACTTTTCTGAGGCCTTTGACTTTTCTGAGGCCCTGGATGCAGGACAGGAATTTGCAAATTCAGATTCTATGCTCCACAGTAAATCTTGTGCGCTGATTCCATGTGTGACTTCGGAAAAGTCAGGTCATCTTTCTGTTCTCCAGTCCATAGAAACTGAGATAACTTCCTGCCTAATTAGGGTACTAGGCTTATGGAGGTACCTCATGAACCTAATGGAAATAACAGATAGAGAACATACAACATTTGCATGAAAGAAATTGATTCTGGGCTGACAAGTATCATCCGATGTAGGACTTTTGTACAAAACAAACAAGCAAACAAAAGGTCTTGTGCAACATTTTGCCTTTAGATGCATCATCAAAAACAAAATGCGAAACAAACCTAATTTTCCTGTTTGCATTTTTAAGGGGTTCAAAGAGAAAGTCACTTATTTCTGGTACATGTGGTTTCTTTCCAAAGGCCAAAGCTGATTCAATAGAATATTGATAATTATCATGATGCAGAAGCAGACACAGTAATTATTTCATTTAGGAGAAGCCTTTTATTCTGCTATCTGACTCCTGCCAACATTCCACTTACACCAAACAACATGGGGGAGCACAACAAAAACCTAATACCCATGACCATTTTTTCCCCCTTCTCTGAAGTCCTGTGTAAAAATCCCCAGCACACAAGACCAACTCTGAAAAGCCCTCTGATGATTAAGTAAACCACAGCACTCTGTCTCTCTTAACATCAAGAAGTCCATTAAAATCTGAAAGCGCCAATTAAGGTCTGTTTATTCCTGTTTACATTTGGCCTCCAGAGAATAATTGGCATCTGTGGGTGAAGAGGCCTGTAAGGGCCTCTATAATTACATAAATGCACCCTTGATATTTCTTGATTGGTAGGTGCTTGCAATGGAAGCCAAGAGGTGTATGGGGAAACATCAGGCCATACCTGCCCACTCCCATTGAGCTTGTTGGTAAGCTTGACTTTGCTGAAGGAAATGGCAGCTTTCATCCAATGGGCTCCAAAGTTGGGAGAGTCTGGGTGGATGTAGACGCAGCTGTGGTTTGGTGGCTCTGGTTTCCCAGCCGGCACCCATTCTCCATTCACGTATTTCCAGCGGTGGCCATCAGTCGGGGCAAAGTCCAACAGGAAGGAATACATGGCGTTTGGGTCCAAGCCTGACACGCTGATCTTCAAAACAGGGAACATCCTCCTGGCCAGGAAACAAAAAAGAGAGACATCGCTGGAAACTGGTTTTCAAAGACTCTCCTCAGTATGTTTGTGACCAGATGCTCACAGACTGGGTCAGTGTAAAAAACATCCTCTCTCTCTCCATCTAGCTGAAGAAGTCTCTTAAAGGTTAATCCCCCATTTTGTTTTTATTTTATTTCAATCATTTGGAAAAACACGTTATCTCTAAAGTAGGGCACTACGGTTTTGATCACGCCAAGAGTGATCAATGTAGTGAACTGTGTATAGCGTCTGCAGAGTCCATGGGATCTGGACATGCTAAATACATCCTTAGGTGTGGGACAAGAAGGCACGAATGGGATTGAACAGAGTTGAAAATGGCTGAGAAAGTGGAGCTGAACAACAGATTCACTGCATTAACTGCAGAGCCCTATATTATGAAGTGTACTTCTTCAGTGCTTAGATTCCCTTGACATGCATTCCTGTACTCTGTCCAGCGGCCAAGTCCTGCTCTGTCTGATTCTGGATATATCCTCTGAAATCATCCTGCAGCCAGGACATAATCCCAGCCAGGTACTCATCAGACTCCAGTTAGATTTATTGACCACGCTACCCTGTATAAAAGGTTTTTCTCCCTTCCTTTGAAGGGACAGTCATACTCTATAATCTTTGTGAGCAAAGTCAGTCACTTGCCTCTGTCATTTCCCATGGATCTTGTGTTAATAGCTGACATCTTCCACTTGAGTAATGGTTTCCAGATAGCGCTATTCCAAATGCCCTAATAAGTCTGCTACATTTTCCTTGTCTAAAAATACTTCCTTACCTTCTCAGGGTTGTGGCTGGGTTAGTCTGGCATGACCTAAATTTAATAAAATGCCTTTTAATCTCTTTTTCCATTGTCTTCCCCATATTTCATTACTCTCTCCTTCAAAATAAATCCTGAATTATTATTACAGGGATATATTAAAAAGTCTGTAGTTAGCTGAAATTCTCCCTTTCTTAAGTGCAAGTATTCACGTACTGTCCCACTACCATTACATAAATCTCCAGTTTCAGAAGTCTGGTTAAAATCCTTGCCGTTAGACTTTGCACTTGGCAGTTCTTCCAGTAATGTGGTCCCATCCTTCCATATTCACTGACCTCATCAGCATGATCACATTCTTCTGCTTTTAGTTCCACCTTAGATGCAATGTTGCCCTTTACTAAGCTCTAAACATCTATCATCCAGCCTTCCCACCATCTTGTGCATTTAAAACTGAAATCCTGCCTTTGTTCAGTTCAGGAAAAATGCTCTTTTTGTGCTTAAAGGTCCAATGCCACCTTTTCTCAATCCCCTTTTAATTATTATTTTTCCTTTTGTAAAAGAGATTCACAGCACCTCACAGCTAAACGTACAGCAGTTTTCTGTCTGTCCCACAACTTGTGAGCCATACTACACAGTGTTGAATTGGCATCTCAGTACCTGAAAGTCTGCAGCAATAGAGTCAGTAGGGTCCAACAGTTTCAGGAACTGGGAAAAATTTATGGTCAGCAGAACAGAGGAGTCTCCCAACAAAGGTATCCTATTCATTAAGTCTCTAGCTTGTCAAGGAATACACGTCGTTACTGTTGAGGATTATTATAGCTGTTAAGCATCACCTCCTACATTCTTCTTATAGGAGTAAGAGGCCTCCCTGCCTCAGACACCTCTGTACTGACCTCTCCTGGCAACTGCGATTTTGCCATGCCACTTTTTTATGCACGGGCCAGTGAATCTTCAAGCTCCTTTTCTCTGCCGGTACAGAGAGACTGGTTACACCAAGCAACCACAGCCATCGCCTGATGTCCGTGGCCGTGAGGCTAAGGTAAGGTAGCTCTCTAGGCTTAGTTAGGTAGCAGTGCAAGACGTCCAAAATACGCAAGAAGGGAAATGAAACTCCAGGCTCTCTCAAGGGACACCAGAAGTTTCTACTCCTGCAGCCATACCCTCCGGTGACACCTTGTTAGCAGATTGCTAACAATCTCCTGTGACATCCCACTCACCACCTACCTTTCTGGACACCTTTATATAGTTCTTACTGTACATATTCAGCACCTTCTGCTCACAGGAAAAGACAGGATTTGAGAAATTTGACATTTTTCATCTAATATAAATACTTGGTGATGTAGGGCCAGTGGAACACTGAGAAAGACATACTGAACCGTGATCTTTAAAAATAAATAGAAGCTTAGCCAAGGACTTATACGCTACATTTAATGTGTCTTTCTGCCCAGGATGCACCAGCTATCAAACTGGGACATGATAAAAAGTATGACGCTTTGCTCCCTGCACCCCCAGACACACTACAGTCAATCTTCAAAGTAACACGCTTAGATATTAGCTGAAATTCATAGAGAGGAAAATTGATCTGCATGAAAATTTAATTTCACTAGATTTCTCAGAACTGTTTGTGTTACATACAGATTGTTAATTCCTCTGCCCACAATGCAGACTTCTCTGCCTTTCTACTTGAGAGGCTTGAGTTTATCCCAAAAAGACCTATAGACTAATGCCAGAAGAGAATACAGTCATCATTAACTCTAATCTCCTGATCACAGAGATGTTAGCACTTCTCTGCGTTAACCTCCTTCACACACAGTTAATCCTCTCCTCACTTGGACCAGCATGTCTTGACTGTACAGATTGTAACGATGGAAAACTTACCACCACGCTTGTTATGCTGATTAAGTGGCTTTACTGTTAAAATCATATTTGTCTGTCTTTTAGCATGGCAAATGATGATTTCTCCAAATCTGTTTCAGTCAGAATGTTTGTTTCAATGATCAGGTAGGTACACACGTGACCTCCATTACTGCAATAGCTGAGCACTTCAGCCTCTTCAATTTATTTAGAGCAGATCTGCTACAATTGCTCCACGGTATAGAACTTGAGTGGGAAGATGTTTGATATCAAATTTGAATGTGTAGTAACCAATAAAGTTGCTTTAGCATTTAAGCCTGGAAAGGGTTTCTTGGCCCCCACTTACATTTGCCTGCATTGATCCACTGTGGATTCTCCCCATATACAGAGGGGAACAGTGGCACCTTCCTGCCTCCAGGCAGTAACGTGGATTGCAAAGTCTCAGGATACTGCATAGCTAATATGGTGTAAACACTGAGAGAGAAAACCTGCTCAATCAGAAAACAGAGTGTTTGATATGGAAATGCCAACTGAATACACTAAATCTGAGTAAAATAGGAGACTGATTCCCACACCGTATCAGCTGCACCCATTTGGATGTATTTTGTGATATAGCATGTGGTTTAATTTCACTGATGTCTACCCTGTTCAGAACAGATCTATCTCCCCTGTGTATCTAGGCATATTGCTACAGCAGGTGATTATTATAATGAAGTACCATCCAGCAACAGAGACACATCTGCGTATTAACACTGGAGTTGGTTCATTTAATTACGACATTTTGGGACCCTCGGTACCAATTAGAGATGACTCAATCACAGCAGATAGAATTGTGCATGCTGGAATTTGACACTTGAGGATCACTAATCAATCAGCCTTTCATTCTCTGCGATGCTCCTGTATCAGGTTTCGGTTTAATTTCTGCATTTTGCTAACAATGTGTCCGCACAAACTGTCTTAGTTTTCACAGGCAGAAGTTCAGACTGGCTCTTCACGTTAATCATAGAACACAGTTTTCAAAACCATTCATATACCCTTTCAGCAAGAACGACCGAGTTAGTTCTACTGATTTAAGCAGCAGCAGAATTAGATCAATGTTTTTTCTATTGAGAATCCCTCTAGAGACAATCACTGAAGAATCTTGAACCTGAAAAAAAATCAGCAGTCATAGGAAACTGTCTCAGGTTTCTCTCCCTTTGAATTCAGAGAGCTTTGCTGCAGGCCACTGTCGGTATTTCCTTTTTTTGGTGAGCTGCTATGTTTGTTATGGAAGATACTTTCAGAAATGCAAGAGATCCTTTTTCACAGTCCCTGATGCTACAGTAACAGTGTGACATGCTCTTATAACTTCTTCTTTTGAGATTGCTGTAGTTTGATCATAAAGAACCTATTTCTGCCCTCACTGACATTACTAGAGCTGTTGCTGGCTTTAGGAAAAATAGGATCAAGCTGGTAAGGAGTGGGTAAGTCAGAATAAAGAAAAATAAGGCAGCTTACACAACAAAATAAAAAGTAACCAGGTGTATTCAGATAACAGAAGATTCCCTTATCATCATAATAAAAAGATTTTATCTATGCACTCACCTAGACATTTTAGAGAGAACTAGTATCACCACACAGTCATGATTTACTTTAGCTGAGAGGAAAGAAACTGTTGGTAAGTTGCAATTCTTTGTACCAATTTAATTAATTTGAGGCAAATCTATCTTACCTCATTTTTCGTTGCTTGTGCTGCTAAGGAGTCTGTTTAAGCTACCGTACACCAAGTGAAAGTCCAGTCAGAAGTCTGCAGTAGCCTGACAGCAGTTTTAAAAGCAATTTAAAGGAAGCAAAAGTAGCTTCTTGGTGTAAAGAGAACCTCAGCAGAAGATTTCCATCCCTAGAGGTTATTAGGAGGAATCAGAAGGGCAATAGGCAGCGTTACACCAAGAGCTAGCATTTTGGGAGGGTAGCTGTTCTCTCAACAGAATAACCTTGCTAAGCCAACAGACTAGATTTTTCCTTTTAACCGCTTTCACCTATGGAGCTTGTCAAGCTACAGTCAACAGTAACGTCATCCACAAATTCTGCTAAATCAAAGTCTGCACAATTAATAGAAGTCGCATCACATGAGTAAGTCTTTCTCTCCAGTTCTTAATTCCTCTCTCCTATGCGCATGTCCTGAGAGATCTTGCAAAAGAAATGTGTACGTGTTGGGTGGGGGGGAGGGGGATGACAGAAGGGTGGCGAAGATACATTACATAAAAAAAACTAGTACCACTGTACTGGCGAACCTTATTCAAGTAGCTGCCTGTCTGTTACGGGCTAGACTCTGCTATCAGCCCAGTTCAGAGGAGAACCTCTGTGGACAGCCTCCTTCAAGCCAGCGTCTGACTCAGAATTAGCATCGTTCTTGCCAGGTTTTGCACTCTTTTCCTATGCCTTTCTGTGTTCCCCAAATAATAAGGTATGTGATCCATTTACATCACAATATTCGGTCTTTCTAAAACTGTGTGTGTTAACCAATATTATGCACTTTTTTCTAAGGGCACGAGCAACAACTACAGAGCAATACCATTGTGGGACCACGCAATCCAGACTGCACGTACGTGCCACACAGGGCACAGTTCTATTGTACCCCATTCTAGTACAGACTGCTTGTACAAGCTGTTAATATCCAAGAGCAGAGAGACAGGAACTGCAGCTGAGGGTTAACACCACCAGCCTGCTTCTGTACAGTAATTTGAGGTCTACAGGTAAGGACTTGCTAATAAAGGCTGATGATGATTAGTACAATAAGTAATTCAAAAGGTTGCGAGAAGTACCATCTATTCCCTTGCAAAAGTTTCTTTTTTCCGCAACCTTAAGTCAGTCAATATATTTCTCCAGCACGTTTCACAGGCAGGAATAAAGGGCGGCAGGAATGGTTTAGCAGTGACCAAAAAGGAACGGGGAGACCCTATCTGTTCATATGCTGGTTTTAGGGGACTGCGAGGCTGCAGGGATAAAACTGTTATGTGCTCATTGCAGTTCTTTTGAGTCCGCACATACAGTTTATTATTATACCACTTAACCCCCCGGCTGCCATCTACACTTAGCCCACAGTGCTGAGCAGTTCACTCACCTGCCGTTCTTGGTCACGATCATCTCATTAGTGACTTCCCTGAATCTCTGCCAGAGCGTCGCATCCTCTAAGACAACCTGGAGCTGTTTCTCAGTGGGGTCGCCTTTGTCTCTCCCAGCCCGGAGTTCACTCTCCACTACGCTGAGGAGCCTGGAGACAGCACAGTCACTGGGTTTGTTGCAGCCCAGGTCTGCCATGGCAACTTTACTGCCAGAAACTTTAGGTAGCTGTTAAAAGACAGAAAAAAAAAATTAGCTAAATCAAAAAAACAAGTCAGTTCATTGGGCACCGTCTGCAAACGTGCTCTCCTCACTCTTGCCACTGACTAGCTCTTTCCTCTGGAAGTCCCAATGGGCAGTGACACCAGCCAGCGTGTGGAGGTTTACGCACACGCTCCACACAAAAAGAGGACTATCTCCTAATTACCTGTCAGACGGTCAGGTGGGTGGCAGGCTGATGACTCAATTGGCTGCCTTGAAAGAAGAGTCCTCCATCCAAATTAGCATGCTTTTATCTTTTTTCAACCTGAAGTGGGTCTAATTGTTCTGCTTGAGAACCAGGTTTCCATTAATGAAAATTGTTTCATTTCCAGACTGAAACAATGCATGGAAATTGCATTCACGCTGATGCGGACTCTAACTAAAGGAGCTAGTAACAGTCAAGATAGTTACACAGAGAAGGCAATCTTAAAATGTTTTCACAAGGCATGTTGAATAAACGCATTAACCTCATTCCTCTATGTTCCTAAATCAAAACGTAAGAGACCCTTCTGCACTGAGGTTTCAATGCACAAGGAGAAGGTAGCATCCCTACACTCCACCATTGATGCCTACTGGGTCCATCCCTTGGTCCCACTGTCATTCACAAACCCCCTGCTGCATCTTAGAAGCAGCTGATCTCCCCTCTGGCTGCATTTCCACCATGCTTCTGGGGCTGGGTGTGAGCCTAACTGCCTGAGGCCTGGCGTTGCCGACCTGCTCAAGGTGCATCTTGTGCAAAAGCTCTGTCAGCATCCCTAAAACGGGTATTCCCTCTCGCCTCAGGCCGAGATCTTCTCTGACAAGCCTAATCCAACTGCACATACCCTCCACAAAGCCTCCAGCATTTTCCTCAGACGTCCAACAATTTCACCCCTCAGCCAGGGATATGAGACACCTGGGTTCAGTTACATGCTAAAGGGTTGAGTGGAGGCCACGTGAACACCCCACGAACACTAGACTTTGGCACACAAAGAGGCACTTGAGTGCCTAATTTCTCCTGATGCATCTAGCTCCAATAGGGTCTCTGAAATCTCTGGTCTGTTGGACGTGACATAGTCAGGGACTTGATTATGAAAACATACTGTTGGAAATCCATTTTACAGAAATGTAGTTTCTGGCTACTTATCGAGAACTTCGTATTTGTTTAATTCAATAGCCTCTGTTGATTTCCTGTGCTTCCGGTTCTTTCTAGAGACAAGAAAGAGTCTGGCAAACTTTGTAAATCAGGATTTAAGTTAAATCCATCATTTGACAAGGCTCAACAGATCTTGCAGTGAAAAAAACTGAGATACACCATCTACTTAAGCAGCAAGGGCCAGAGCTTGTTGATGTTATTTGGGTTGTACAACACCTTATTTGGCAAGTACTCCTACTAATCCATCAAGCCCTACATGGAATAAGGATACTGGCTGCCAGTCCTCAGAATTGCACAGCGGCAGATGTGCAGCAATATGATGTTCCGCAGAAGAGGAGGCTGTAGGAGAGAACCCTCAGTTCCCAGCAATTTCAGCACCATCAGAAGGTGCAAGCCAGACAGGTCTGATGTATTTTTACATCCGGGTAATCCCAGTCATGCCACTTTCAAATGTCACACTCTAACACATCTTCCCTCTCTTCAGCCTTTAAGTATCTTTTTTTAAATTGTCAACTCATAACAAAATTACCTAGATTTTTCTATGAGTCAATTCACCTTGTGAGTTACACAACTTACATAACAACTTCTAGTTAACGTCCAGCGCATTTTTGCTGTTGAACAACTGAAGAATATAGTTTAAATGTCTACAGGATATTTAGGTACTTGGACGTGTGCCACTTTGCATTTGGAAAAATACTTGTATCTCAGATAGTGTGTTTGCATAACAGAGAATATGTTTATGTTTAGATTCTCCCTTCCAAATGCGCAAAGATGAGAGAGAGAAGCTACTACTGTCATTTTTTCCCTGCATGTGATCAAATGGCATAACAAATGCACAGGAGACTATGGGAGACAGTTTTTATTTACATTTATAATATAATGAAACTAAACACAGAAATCAGAGCTGGTTGAAGTACGGTGTATTTCAATTCAAGAACTTCAGTTTTTCAGACAGCTCAAAAACAAATACATCCGTGTGATTTTGGGACTTTTTTTCCAGTCGAACCCCTATTTCCACACACCTTTCTTTAGAATCAGTTGCTCAGAAATCAGGAGATTCAAAGTTGAGGCAAGTAAAGAGACAATAGCTCATAAAAGTAGGAATATTTCACTAGTTACACACAGTTCTTTCTACAGACAAATAAAAAGAGAAGCAGCTTGGTTTTCAGAAGTACTGACTGCATGTCCCTCCCACAGGGCTTCAAGTGGAGTCATACCAGATTAGAGCCTCCAAAAAATCAGATCCAATCTGCCTTCCTCAAGATGCTTAGAGCTTAAAGCAAATCGAAAGCATGCATGAAAGCGACAATTCACATTGGTGGAAGAGTTTCAAAACAAGGAAGTGAAACACTGTCTCACCAGCAGACACTGATGAATTGCTAGAGGTAAAGAATATGCTCAGGAAAGATGGATTGGAAATGGAAGCAGCCACAAAGCAAAAGAAAAGGAGATCCTGCCCCAAGTGCATTGCTTGTCCAAAGCACTCCTGGGACGAGAGCTGTGGAGAAGGAAGGTTGTATGGAAGGAACAGTTAACAGACCTGTTCCAGTAATGGGCTGGGAAGCAAGTTTTTCAAGACTGGATTTTTACAGCTAGCGTCCCCAAGACAGAAGCAAAAAGGCATTTGCTTCGGAGTATCATACTAAAATTTGCATCCTGCACAATAATAAACTGCGCTTTCAGATACTAATAGGAAGTTAGTCTTGGGTGCTTATGGTTATCACTCACACAAGGTGTATGACACTTGAAAGCCTTGTGTCCCAGAGGGAAAAAAAAAACCCAAATCTAATCTTTCAAAATAGCTGACTTGCATACAGTTTGAATTTTAATTTTGCAACTATGGTACCATAGCTCACGATGCCTGCAACCATTACATTTTCCAAAATGAGAGTAGTTACCTGTGGCTGACTAGTGGGAATAGTCCAAATGCTATTTTCATTGTGGGGAAGAGTGTTTCAGCTGTAAGGGTTCAGACTAAGACCAATTGGTGATTTATGTAGCAACACAGCCAGAAGGCACAGCTCACCACTGACATATCTTTCCCACCTAGAAGAATTAGCCAAAGAAATAACAAGTTTGCGAGCATGCAAGCAAACAATCAGCTGAATGTG
Organism: Steatornis caripensis; assembly: GCA_013398225.1. Lineage (NCBI taxonomy): Eukaryota > Metazoa > Chordata > Aves > Caprimulgiformes > Steatornithidae > Steatornis > Steatornis caripensis. Next base: position 68,357 of record VZSC01013297.1, on the reverse strand, counting down.
CTTGGGCCTGAGATTTTACTTTAAAATACACACCTAGACCCATATGAATCCCATCCCACACATCAGGCTTCCTCACATCGTACGTTGTTTCTGCTTCAAACAGCTGCCGTGGGACAGGGCTGCAGAAGAGAAACCAGATAGAGTCATAGTCAAAGTTACTTGCTTATTGTTGGGTTTTCATTTAAAAATAATATTAAGGGTAGAAATCTTTACTTTGAATATTTAGGCTGTTTTAGGAGAAGTAAGATACATCCTCTAATCTTATCTCCCTCTAAAGAATTTTGAATACTTCCCAAACATCCCTTCTCTCACCTACTTTCTTGCAAAATTAATTTTTCTGAGCCTATAGATGCTGAAACTGAGGCAGAAACAGATTAATGTCATTGGCCATAGGTATTGCCACAGCACTGACAATAACTTATTCTCAAATGTCAGGTGGGTTATTTCTTGGGCTGGAAGTTAAAACTCCCCGAACCTGACATTTGAAGAAAGGGTAGCTGCACTTGCAGAGTAAGACAGTAACAAGGTAGCTGAAAATCATTGCCACTGCAAGTGGGACAGAGCAAGGCCAAAGGACAGAAGACTATTACCCCTCTTGTACTTGTCTCCCATTTAATTAAACAAGCAAATCAGTAGGGGAATCAGAGGGAGCAGAAAATGTTCATACAAAACCTGCAACGTTGTAAACTTTCTTTGAAACCCAGATAGGAAAGCTGGGCACTTCCAAGCAGGGATCAGACACATCATGGCTCATAGCCAGTCAGAACTAACCCCTACAAGTTAAAAATGCAAGTACAGTGCTCATAATCATCTCCAGCCACATCCAGGATTTACTCATAAGAATTTAGTGACTCATATTTTTAAATGAAGCAATGAGGAGTGGGGAGAGCAGTGAAAGAACAATCCTGCAACACTTACTGGAGTTTGTCCACCAAGTTACAGCAGGAAGAAGCAAGGTGTTATTTTTGACTTTCTAATTAAACTCGTTCTAAAACCCTCCCGGCCACCATCTGGTGAGATACAGCAGAAAGAAAAAAACAGAAAAAGAAAAGAGGTAATTAAAGAGGCCTTCCTTGCCTTGACATTGGATAGCTGGGTTTTGGCCTTTAGGTGCATGTTTCCAAATGAAAGGCAGACCTTCGTGATGAGATGAAATCGCAGAGAACAAGACTCACTCTTTCCATCTCCAAAGCTCCCACTGAACCATTCAAACAACTAACCCCCCTTTGAACATTTAGTCCCAACAACACAGAGAAATGTAACCTCCATCACCATGACACTCCCAGGAAATCAACACCTATCAACTACCAAGGAATAATTAAGAGAGGATAAAAAGACAGCTGCTTTCCCTCTGTTTTTTAATCACGGATCCTGCCCCTTAAGAGATTGCTAGGTTAGCAGAGACTTAGAGAAGATTAACTTTTTCATTAATGTCGACGGGTGAGGAGACGGTTTCAATAACTTCACCAGGTATGTTTTTAGCAGTGAGGCAGGCAGCTTGTTCAAGTAGTACCTCCCTGCCTGGTGTTATAATTGAGATTATAACTGAGATTAATTGTGAAGCCAGAAAGCACAGGAGGCTTTCCAGAGCAACCTTTATTCTTTTAAAAAAGAGGAAAAAAAAAATCCTGATGTAGTCAGGCTGGTGACAAATTTAAAGTTAGCTTGTTTTAAACAATAATTATACTTTTCCCTAATTTGTTTTTCCTACTTGAAGATCTTCAGTGCTGCCTCCAGACAGATTCGCACTTAGAGCAAGAAACTATTACTCCCCATTTTTAAGATCAGAAAATAATAAAAAGGAAGAATTTTAAGAGATTCTAATCAAACTTTTAAATCCTGTTCACATCTCAGAACAAAAGTAATATGTTCAGTGTCTATATTGGGAAAATCAAACATGCACTTTTAACTTGGATGTTGTAGTTAACAAAAAGCTTTAACAAGTATAAGCAAGTATGACTCGGTTGAAGCATGATTCTCTCAGACGTGGTGAGCCCAACACATCCCATTACCCACAACTAGAAAACAGAGTACATGCCCATGATAATTTGTTTTCTCTCCACATATTTGGAAGTGACATCCCTTCACAACTGCAATGAAATCACGTTGGCCAGCCAATGCTTTCAATGTACCATTTTTCCAGCATGCCAGTGTTACTCCACACTTGCTTCTGCAGAGATTTTAAAGCACAAACGCTCAGGAATAGCCTCTGAGAGATGCCACAAGGGAACCCAAGAAAAACTTAGAAGGGTTTCAAATAGACTAACTTAAAATATCAGTCCCAAAGATTGGCAGGTTAGATATCCCATTCCATCTCTAATTCATCAGAAGCTTTCTTCAGAAAAGTGAGAAAACAGGGGATTTTGTCCCCTTTGAGCACCTCCAGCTCTTCACAGCTGGGCAGTTACAAGCCTGTACCCCCACTGATACTGCAACCAAGACTGAACTCAATAGGAAAGGTACAAGTAAGGGAAAGAAATAAGTATCAACCCCCAACTTTGAACTTCTCGCATCCATGAAACGCACCCTCTCTTCCAATCGGACCTTGTGGAAGGAGAAGGGAAAGGGGCAGACATTGTGAGTACCACAGCCTTCCAAGTCTTGTCACTGAATTTGAATGTCGTGCACGTGACTCTGCCCGAATCTTTATAAATGGGATTTGGGCGACTAGATGCTGCAGTACAACTGACAAACCCTTTCAGTGTATCTCTAAGGAGCAAAGTCATCTACAGAATACACTTTCCCTAGAGGGCAGCTGATCATTGATTGTTTAGAGGTTCCAAATGAAGACTTAATTTTTTTTTTAAATCATTCCAGTATTAAGACCTCAGCATGAGAACGATGTGGCAAAGTTCAACAGCTTTGTTATGCAGTAGGTTGAACTAGGCAAGCAAGATAGCTCTTTCTAAGCTATTAAATATGGAAAGGATTTATTGCCCTCCAAGGGCTCAGATTCATAGCTGTCTTGATATGAAACACATATATCAAGCTCTTCTGACAGTCCTTGGAAGCTCTAATCTTTTTCAAAAAGATAAAATAAAACCCTCTAGGTTTCCCTATTACAGGAAGACAGGCTGCTGCTTCTATTTGAAACAAAACTTTGGCGTTTCCTGTAGGACAGAAATTTCAGTTTAGTCAGCTTTGAGACAGGGCTTACTTAAAAGAACAATAAAAAAAAAGAGTAACTGAAAACTTAATACACTCTCCCATAGCACACAAGTCTCAGCACCACCCTTGCAAAAAAATGCAACTGCTTTGGTTCGCCCCGTCAATCAGATGAAAGTTTAGTGTACTCTGAACAGCCCAATGCACAGCCCTCCTACACTGCCAAGGAATATTAAAACCACAGCAAGTGTTTGGATGCGTAGTAGGCACAAACTTAAACAGATGTGCTTTCTCAGAGTTTAAAAAAAACCCCACACAACAAAATTAATGTTGCCTGTAACTCTACTTTTAACACACATTCATAAATCCGTGGCTTTTTAAATCCAGTGTACATCAGGATTCAGAGTGTATGTATTCCACAAAGAAGAGCTAGAGGCACATTGCTTCATAACTCTAGCCTTTGCTGACAGAACAGCATCAGGAATTGCTTGCTCTGTAGCATGAACCAAGTCAATAGTTCATTGGCACATCTAGGTTGACTCTTGAGGTAAATAAGAAGTAATTAAAATATCATTCCTACCTTAACAACTCTAGTTGTGCCAACTAGTTGTCTAGGTGCATGCAACTATGCCAGTAAGAATTTGGTTGAGATAGAGATATGTTGTGTGAAGCAGCTCCACAGCAGTGGTGACACAGAAACTCCCCTCAGCAGGACACGTTGTCCTCACTTCCTCTGCTGTGTACACAAGACAATAACTTTTTTTCAAACAAACAAAAAAACCCCCAACCCACAGCAATTCTAGCATTATCTGGAGAATCAGCATCATTAAAAACTTCATATTAACCATAACAGCAATTAATTTAATGCAATGACAACTTTATTGTAGGAAAAAACCCAGTACTTGTAAGTAAAGATTTCACTTGGTTACAGAGAAAGTTAAGCTAGGAAAAAATACGTTTGTCAAAGAAATCAAGCTGTAAATACATACAAAAAGCACAACAGCAAAAAGAATCAGTAACAGTATAAAACATTGTGGAGAATTTCTGAGTTTGGTTTTTAATTTACAAAACAATTCCACAGCTGTTAAAAAAATTTAGTGTTGTCACATTACAGTGAGGCACATGTTTTTAAGAAAATATACCATTTCTGTGCTTTCTGTCCTACATGGTCAGTATTTGATATGGTTGTAAACATCAGTATTTAAGACAAATGTGTTCAAACATCATCCTCCTCCTCCTCAGTTTTGAGAGTCTACAATAATTTCATTAACATGATTAAGTACCAAAATTAAGCAAGAACCGTTCTCAGAAACTCAACAGAGGCTCTTTCAATCTCTCAACACACAGCAAAAAGGGATGAGCTTCAAGTGGCCACATGGCTCCACAAAGCAGTTCCTAGAACATGAGTTTCAGACTGCGCTTAAGCAACAATGCCGTGAGCCTCCAAATGCATTGCTCGCCAGCTGCAATCTACCCACAAGTTGCAATCAATTCAAGCCTCTCATCCTGCACCTCGCTGGAAGCCGTCCCACAGCAGAGTCCCCATCCTCCCTCAAACTTGCATAGTTAAGTATTCACACATAAAGCCTAACACACTTTCATTTTTAAAACACAATTTCTTAAGAGAATTTCAACTTGGTGCAAAAATTTCTTCCTTGGTTTTTGTAACAGCTGATCAAGAATCTTATTACTGTAAATACTAAACAAGATGGAATTGTTCACATCATCACTGTAGAACTATCTCAGTACCAGTATTCACAACGGACTTCATCACATGAAATAAAGCAAAACTTTGAAGTAATGAAAAAAAAGTCACATTTTGATGTATAGAACCTCAGTACCTTGGGAACAGATCCACCACTCCCATTTCTACTCCACCTGGAGAGTCAGCTGATGCCAGACATGCACAGTTCATGCTAGNCCTGGAGAGTCAGCTGATGCCAGACATGCACAGCTCATGCTAGAACTGTATGCTAAGGTTGCTTGGTTAAAGTTATGTTATCTGTACAGCAAACAGTAAAAAACCAAAAGCGGATAGGCAAGCTGATCAACAGTGAGGCTGGACAGAAAGCACTTTCTGGTAGAGCACCAAAACCTTCCGAGGTGTGCACCCAACATCATACAAGTTTCTTTAGAAAAGCTAGCCTTGAATTAAGTGCTGTAGGCCACTGAGAAAGGACTTCGGGAAAGAAGGAGCTTTGTGATTTAAAACATAAACGTCTCTGCTGGCAGTAGAGCACACACAGCAAATATTCCTGCCTTGAAGGACATTGCAACAAAGCTAGAGGGCGCTTTAGAAATGCCCACCATACTTCCTGCCAAGCAGGTAACCAAAGCTGAAATATGAAAGCTTAACACAAAGTAGTTTTAATGACAAAAACATGGTATGATGGTATAATCTAATTCAGTTGAAACTGGTCAAGAGGGAGCATTCATATACGTTTACTCCCTGATTATGTAAAATCATATAAAATAAAGTATTTTTTAAAAAGTGGAAAAATATTTTGCTGCTAAACTTGGCAATAGTCTGAACACAACTACTTATAAGTGCATAAGAAAATGAAGAATTTTGTTCTTATAGTTATCTTAAATCAAAACTGCTTGTAGATTAAGTGACAAACCCTGAGTATGTTTCACATATCGGCAAGAATATGGTCTCTCCTACTGTCTGACCTTCACAGGAACAGAATACAACACCCAGGACAACATAAGCTCTGGTGGCACTCCAGTGATCCTTATGTCTTTGCCATCTCCCCTTGGGTTCCCTTCCTTTAAGGGCATGAATGCTTAGCCTCATGTTCTGTACAGTCAAATGAAGATTTGTTCTTCTCTCTTACTGAATAAAAGACTATGGATCTGGAATTACAGCTTTAAAAAGGACAGGAGGGGTGAAAGAAAAAAAATAATCCATTTACGTTTACCCACTATCCACTGGTAGCTTCTTAAGTTTCCTACTTCCAAGCAGTTGCGCTCACAACAGTCAGCTAAAAGGTTCCAGTTAGCCAGTATGCAAGTTGAAAAAACTAATATTCAGCATACCCAAATCTGGTGTTCTTCCAGAGGAACTGCTAGAGAGCCAGAGTACCACAATCCTGCACAAGCTAGTCAAGGAATGAGCAAAAAGCTTTTACTCCTCCTAATCTGAAGTATTCAAAGAAGAACCCCAGAAGTCAAATTCCATTATGTTGACTGCTGATGAGCTTGGAATGATGATTCGAGGTAACATAAGTTTTCTGGGGAGGGGAAGGAGAAATATTGTATGCTATATTCGTAGCATTTTCCAGGAACGCCGAGAGATGTTAAAACTGAAGAAATATTGGAATGTAAAGGCACTAGAGTTGCATTTCAATTGCCCTTATACAAAGGAATTCTGTAAACATTATCAAAGTCCTAATAAAAGACTAACACAGGTCCTTTGACAGATGTAAATTCAGTTTTAAACCTACTCCCTGATAAAAAAAAGACACACATCGTTTAGATACTTGTCTTAGATCAGTCAGGGAAAATAAGTATCAGTATTCTTTAATTCCCAGCCTCTCTTGGGCATTTAACTAAATCCTCCTTTCAAGAAAGGTAGTAATCAAGCTAGTTTAGTTATATCAACACTAACTTCCTAGGGGGAAAAAGCACCAGGATATAGCACTTGAACATCATCCTGTATAACTGATTCATCCCAAAATCAGTGCCATGTCTTCAAGGCAGCATTTTCCATACAAATGCCTTTGTAACAGTAGGTCTAGCCAGCTGGAATCCACAGAGAGCCTGTTAAAATTCCCCTTTCATACCATCCTCCAAAGGGAATCTTTTTTCTTAGAGGATACTGACAGCAGGTACTGTGCTTTACAAATTATCAGAAGGACACTTAAACTTAAGATTTTGAATTAACTCAGCTTCTAGTAACTTTCTGGAAGCCATAGAATTATTTGGCTTCACCGTTGCCTTATACTTTATTGCCAAGAAGATCTAGGTTTTTCCTACATTAAAATCTTTGTGGTAGAAGTCAGGGATACACTTGCCAAGCACAATGCTGTTAAATGACTGAACTATTGGTAGATGGAGGAGGAGAGGCTTCAGCTCATACTAAAGTCCACTGGATAATCATCTTCACAGACACTGACTCCAGCAAGACCATTTAGTAAGCGGAAAGGTGAAAGGAGTTAAACAGTATCTCACACAGAAGAAGCAGGAATCTGTGCTCAGATAATAAACAATTCACCACTGCAATGGTTTGGGAGTACACGATTATACATAGCTCAGAAGATAAAGAGAAAGTAGAGTGGCCTTGGAATTTGGATACCGACCATTGAGCATTTGTTTGGAGCTGGCAGCTAGCAAAGAAAGTATGTAAGAATCTAAGAGAGGCAATAGAAAAATCATACTTTCTCCTCAAAGCAGAAGTAGTTCACTACTGTATGCAAGACCTTTAGGAGAAATGAAACTGATCCCACTTACAAAAAAAAAAGTTGGATTTTTAACTTATTTACAAGTTCAGGTGAACTCAGGTCTTCTCCCCAGCCCACACTGCTTAAACAATAGTCCACTTCCATCTTATCAAAGTTTGTCCTTCGAGAAAGGACATACATAAACTCTCTCTTTGCTTATCTATTGTGCCCTCAGCTTTGCACTGCTCCTATGCTACAGCTGGGGGAGGAGAGAAGCACCTTGCTTCATATGAAAAATTTCAGTTTCCTACCTTGTATGTATTGCTTTTAGCTGTAGGCAAGGCAAAGAACTCAGGTTCCTAGCAGCTGAAAAATTCTGTTAACCTTATTTTGCAAGTGCTTTTCCTACAGGAACAAGTTTTTACAGATTAAAGTGTCCCTCGTGTATTTTAAGGAAACATCATCAGTCTAAAACGACAATTAAATACTTGATTAAAGATGCAAACATTTAATACTCACTCCAAAACAGTTTTTCATTTAGAACTAAATCTTTTAGAAGTCTCATAAACCTAAAATTTTGCAAGAGCATAAGGAAAAGAAAGTATACCAATATCCTATTATCCAGTGCAAAGATTAAGTGACATGACTATTTTAAAAAAAAAGAACAACCACCCAAGTTCTCAGTAAGAAATCAGTTGCCAACTGATTTCTTTTTTTTTCTTTTTGAAAGAGAAATCCTCTAGACTGGCATAGTCCCACCAGAGTCAAGGTCTCCATCTTACAGACCTCATGCGTTAATTTCTCAAAACCAAACAAATACATGATTTTAGGTAAGAATTACCATAACAAATTCAGGATCTCTGACCAGTTCTTCTGTCAGACCGAACTTCATTTAATCACAAGCACCTTGTCCTACAGACACCATTGCTTACAAAACCAAGCAATTGCATACACTGGATTTAACACAAGGAGCTTCTAAGGACAAGCTGAAAGGCACGTGTTTAAGACAGAAGTAGGAAAATACACACAGAGTCATCTTAACATAGCTCTATTATACTTCCTAGAACTTTGTGAAGCATCCAGTATTCCTGTTAGGACAGACAGACCGAAACACATTTCTTCACAGCATCCCTACAGGCAGGAGAAAGAGGGGAAAAAAAACACAAAAGCGTCACCTTAGTTATGCCACTTGATGAGGCTCATTCCATGCTGCTATCACACTGACACTCAGGACTTCAAAGATCAGCTGACCACGTATTAATGGAGCGTACATAATCTGCATGACTACGTGAATGCATTTGAGACCAGTGGGTCTGCTTACTGTCCACCTGCCCAGCTGCAATGGAAATGACACCTGTGGGCCTGTACTGAGGCAGCACACTGAAGAAGGGTGGGGCTGAAGGAGCCAGACAGAGAACTGCGTGCTCCAACACAGAATAGTGCTCATGGGGGAGAACAGGGGAAAAAAAGTACAGAGAAAAATACACTTGTCTAGTAGCATTTTGGACCAACGTTTAGGCATTCCAAAGTCAAGCCTGAAGTTTAGCGTGTGGCCAGCACACTTACATATTTTCATTGGAAGCCCTTTCATTTTGTTACATTGGTGTTCTCCCACTAGAGAAGATGCTTAGTTTCATTTTCAGGTTTAACTATACTTATTTCCTCCCCTAAAACAACACCATGGAAGAACTCCTAAAGCCATGCATTACAATGCTTCTGTAAACTAATCTTGTATATCATTGAACCCCAAGATGATAAAAGGTAAGGGAATGGGGAAGCTTACCTTGCAAATGGTATGAAGGAAATGCTGTACCTAAGAAGAAAGATTTTTAAAGTTACTTTTCATGTCAGATTATATTAGAGTCACAAACAAGAGAAATAACCCCTCTGTTGCTGTAAGTAGATAACTGCAAGATACACAACCAAAATCAAGCTTTGAGTTTGTGAGCAACAGGAGTACCCTTGCAAGTCATCTTAGCCCAGCCAGGTTATGAAACACTATGGCAAAAATCAGGGAGCATATCACAGAATTTTAAACACAGTTCTCCTGCACCCAGTATTCTTCATGCTCTAATGCCTGCAGGCAGGTGAGATTAGTCTTGAGGGGTGGCTAGATATTCGTATCGGTTTCTGTACTACTTCTGGGACATTACACAGAGCATATGTTAACTTAAAGAACACTGAGAATTTGTTTGGCACACATCTGGGTCTTTTAACAAGGCAAATCTAGCAGAGTGTAAAAGAGGAAAACCAGACAGTAAATAACAAATTTCTTTAAAAGGGAAAGAAAAGTAGTTTTACTTCAAGCTCGGAGAAATTAAACACATTCAAAGAAACTTCCCCCATAAATGGAGCCTGAAGCTCCATCTCCAAAGCCTCCAAAGTGGTGTAAGAGACCAAGAAGCAGGAACAAGTCAGCTCCTCACTGATGCATTGTCTTCCATCTAGGGGAACGGCAAGGTAAAAATTCCCCTTCCCTCTAACTCATGTAAGATTAAAATCCCATTACAATTCAGCTACCGATGTTAGGTGCAATAGAAAATTGAGCGTGTGGGGAGGAAATCACTTACCATGCCAAGGCAAAAAACTGTAAGATGCAGAAAAGGAGCACGAGTCCTTTCTTACACCACTGGAGGAAGAGAGAAGAGGCCAGGGAGAACACAGCACACAATGAGACAATAATGTAAGCATCTTGTTTTTAAAATATACTCCAGTTATTACACATATAGGACTCAAGCACTCACCCAGAAAGCAGAGCACAGCGTTAGTACGAGGCATAACTACAAGAAAACAAACAGTTTCTATTAAACATAGAAACAACTCCAGTTTTTATAGATATTGTTAACACCATAATGGGTTCCTCCACAGAGACAGAAATAGATTACATCATTTCATAGTTTTATCCAATCCTGCATAAGGGTTTTTTCCCTTATTTAAAATGCTCTTGGTATTACACCGCTGAAGTGAATAAAAGCAATGAGGTAACATCAGCTTGATATCTCCAGAAAATAATTCTATGGCTGCAAAGGAACAAGAGGAAGAGGTTCTTACAGCTCTTTTGCAACATCAGCAGGTTCCTACTTCATCCCACGCACTTCTTGGTGTCATAGGTATACACCACACTTCACTGGTTTGCATAAGTAAAGACTTTTCAGTTACAACTCCAGTCTTTCTGCTTCCGTACATGCCACATTTCCTGTTATTCCTCAAGGTTACCATGGGGTTAAAGTTGTGTCATCACTTCATTCTTACCAATTAAAACTACAATATACTTTCAAGATATTTCCAGATATTGCTTAGTAGCTCTCATGTTTAATATAAAGTACAGCACAGCCACTAGAACTGGCACCTTTTTTCCAGGGTTGCATTGTGTCTTGACTACAGTTAAAATCTTGGTGGGTAGTAGGTCATTTTGGATCATTTTCTGTTCTAACCCCCAGTTTTAACAGGGGTTCAAGTTTTCATTTTTCCAATTAAGACATGACAGCTCATTTAGCTATGACATGCTGATAGTTCATCTTCCTTCATCAACATCTAATAACCTTTTGATATGCATGCACTATGGTGCTTCTAGAGATTATAACATGCATTTTTCTGCTCGAGTGAAGAAAAAAATAAATTTAGTACTGCATATTCAAGACAGTAACACATGCATTGCCGAAGAAATCATACACTTGACCTCAACCATGACTATTGACATTAAATATAGTTTTTCCATTAGTTTTAAGGTGGTGATTTGTATACTGGTCTAAATACTACATCATACATCTACCAACTGGCTTAATTCCAGGCATTCTCCTGACTCCAGGCATCCTAATGCATACAAAACAAACACACCATGCAGTAGCCTTCTTGCTGATCTGCGAACATACACAGTCAATTTCTCAAGCTCTATCAGTAGCCTGCAGCCTCTTTGGATGTTCAAAGAGAAAACGGGAAGCACTGATGCCAAGCAAACCCTCCGAAGACATTCACACTGAAAATGAGAGGACAGTTTCATGCAAGTTAAACCACCTGCCAGATTTTAGACTCATGAAAAGAAAAATGGGGAAGTCAAAGGGATAAAATAAAACCCATGCACGTTAAACAAGAAAGACTCAAACTTAGCAGCGATTTTCACACACACACCCCCAGTAGAAGGTTGGCCACAATTCCCCTCTTCTGAAGATAAAAATAATTCCAAGGGTTGACTTCAGTTGAACGTTGAATTTGCAATTTCATTGTGTCATACGAGTTTCAAAACCTGAAGCTAATGCAAGGTGACCAAGGCAGAGATTCCTCACTTGCTTTGTCAGGAAGTGACGATTTCATGAAGGTAGAAATACCTACACAGCTCTTCAAAGCAAATCAGATAGAATATAAAAACACAAAATTAAGCAAAATAAAGTGTCTGACAACTTCCACAGTACAACTTCTTAAAAACTATTTTCCTATCTTTCATCTTTTAAGCAACATGAAAATGTGATGTTGTGACCTCAAGCACCCTAAAAAAGCATGTGCATGGTTCACACATGCCAGCCACAGACTCTTAATGCTCATTTAGCATAACCACCCAACTTCAGCTCAGGCTTTCAAAATAGGAAGGTGGTTTTCTGGTGCTACACATATCTTTCCACTATAGCAGATGTGCAGGATGTTTGATGTTTTAAGAAAAAAAACAAACAAAACAAAACAAAACCAAAAATCCACCCACAAACACATCCTGAGACTTAGTTAGATCAATGTACATGAAAGGACTTTACAACAGAAATTGTTTACAGGTTAGAATGAGTTAAAACTGATTCCTTGGATACTTACTAGCATAACAACAGTAGCAATCAATCGTGTAGGCTCAAACATCCTTTTCAATTGTTTCATTGGTCCCATAAGAAAGAGAGTGCTGTGAAAAACAAAACAAGGTGAGCAGGGAGGTAGAAAGGCCAAAGTGACACTAGGTAAGATTCCTCATTAAGGGGGGTTAATGTGTTAAAATTGTCTGGTGTCATGTGGGGCATCACTACACTATGTTGTTATGGTAATCAGCTCTGCATAACAAAAGAAACATGATATATAATGAGACAAAATCCACTCCTGCTTTTCTCTGTGCAAGGTATTTATTCTATAATTTTATTCACACTTGTTCAGTGACAACTAGCATAAGCAGAGAACTATCAAGCTAGAAGCACAGGTCAAGGTCAGCTTCAATTAGATCATTCTTGACAGATGCTTTTTTAATCTGCTCTTCAAAAACACCAGCCACAGAGGCTCTGCATGGATTGCCAGGTAATCCAGCTCAATTCCTCTACATAAAGGGCTGTTTTCACACCCGGCTCCATTCTCTGATCCCTTACCAAATCTGCAGCCCTCATTTAGAGCCCTGGTGATTGACACTGCATGAATTGTATACAAGGTGAAAGTTTCATCTAAGGTGATATTTCTGCCTCATATACTATACTATTATGCCTCATTACTGTATTATTTCCAGTTCCATTCCTTGTGCTTTCTAACACCATGTTAAGTTTCCTCAATCACAGAAGGTCATGTCTGTCACAAAGTCAGTGGGGCTACGCTTCAGGAACCTCAATGGCCACAAAGGCTTATGAAACAGGCCTACCCTGACAGACAGCATGCCCCAAATATATCCACCAAAACACATAGAACATTAACAAATGCAAAATGGCAAATAATTATTTTTATCTTGAGGGGGGAAAGACCAACAAAATCAAAAAAACCTCAGTGATCAAAGCATGAGTTTGATTCTTCTTTACTATAACTTCTGCCTTGAATACATTACTACTAATAATAAAGAAAATAAAAATTTTATTTACCATTTCAAGGCACGGCTGTGGAAATGCTGTTCTTTCAAATTCAGCAACAAGAGAATGATCTACATAAGCAAATCTTCTCACTCAAATGCAACAGTTTCTACCACTTGTGCACCTTGACCTACTGTTCTGCTTTAGTTTCTTATCTTTGTTAGGGAACTAGTATATGAAGATTGTTACCTGCCAATAGATGCAATATTCCCCAGTGTATAAAACACTGCAAAGAGCGTCAGCCCTTTCTTTGGTACCCATAGCAGACAACTACCCTAAAAAGAAACATTTAGAGAGAGAGGGGGAAAAAATTAGTGTTGTTTTTAAATTGCAAAAGAAATACAGCCAAGAAGTGTCACAATGCAAAAGAAGCCTTAGGAAAACATAAACCCAAACTGCAGAATGACACACACGCAAAAGTAAATTGCACATATTGGCATTCTTGTTAAGAGTTAGTGCGTTGCATCCAACTGGAACTGAGTCAGATGTCTTCCCCGAGACTCAAAAAAAAAAAAAAAATAAAATCATGCAACAGCATAATAGGCTGTAATTACCACGGCTCCTGAAACTCAAATATCAGGGAGCTCTGGCAAAAAGTCCTTACCAAGAGCGAGCACAGGCATCCTATTGCAAAACAAGCAATGAAGCCTTTCACTCTGGTGCCCCAACCTAAAGAAGTTGCATCAATAACCTGGACACGAAGAGAAAAATAAGAGTGCAAGTTAGTACTTATTAACGGGTCTCGCCACATACCCAGCGTGTATAAATTCCCCCCAAGACACTCAACAGCAGGTTTTAAGCACCCTCTTCAGCCGCCCGTGGGAAGCGCGGGTGCTGCTAGGGGACAGCCCCGGCCGGCCGGCAGACATCCCCCCACCCCCACCGCCCACACGAAGCGGGTAGGCGGGCACGTTCCCCCACCGGATTTCGGGCTCGCTGCAACCAGTGTTCCTGTGCCCGGGCGGCCCGGGGCCGCTCGGCAGAGCGAGTCGCCCTCTCTCACAAGCAAACAGAAGCCAGGGCCCCTCTCCCAGGCAGGGGCACCTCCCGCACCGGCTGCTCGCGGGGTAGAACCCGGGGGACTGTGAGTGCGAGTCAAAGCTCCGGAGCCCAGCTCCACACGCACCGGGGTCCCCTGGAGGCCCCGGCCGGCTCCGCCCCGGGCAGCAGGAGGCCCAACGACGGGCTGAAGCGGCGCAGGCCGGTCCCGCCGACGGCCGGCCCACACCGAGGCGCCGCGGCGGTGCTGAGGGGCGGCCCGCAGCCTCCATCCCCCCGCCACTGCGCTCCCGCCAACCGCCGCCCGGGCCCTGGCACGCAGGCCCCTCACCCCCCCGGAAGGGCGGCAGGGGCAGCGCCCCATTACCTCAGCCAGACCGCTGGGCTCCTCCACGTCGCGGCCGCTCAGCACCCGCTTGAGCTTGTCCATGCCGCCCACCTCGGCCCGCGCCCGAGCAGCTCTGCCCCTTGCACGGCGAGGCTGCCCTTTCCCTCCGCGGGGACTACCAGCTCCGGCATGCACCGCGCCGAGGCGAGCTACCTGCCCTCGGCAGGTAGAGGAAGGCTGGCGGCGACGGCGCGGAGGCTGCCGGGGGGTGTAGTCCGCCAGGCGGGGGTAGGCGGGACCGCATCCGGCGGTGAGCGGGGAGAAATCGGCCGCCTCCAAAGACTTTACGAGCGGCCAAGTGCCGGAGAGTCCCCCTGGGGCAGCGGGGCCCAACGGGGGACAGGGATGGAGGCGCCCCGAGCAGCGTCGGGCCGGTGGGCCCTGCCCTCGGAGCCACAGCGCGCCGGGCCACCGCCGCCTCCTGAGGCTGCCCCACCGCCTCCTGAGGCTGACCCGCCGCCATGGGGTCGGGTGAGAGACGCTGAGGGGGGAAGGGTCCCGTAAGCGGTGTAGGTGGTCCTGTGCTCCACCCGCCGTCCCGTGGCAGCTCTCCCGGGGCAGCAGGTGCACGAACTTCAGTACCGCGAGCCTGCCGCAGCAGCGAGATCGTGAACGACCGGCTGAGCGCCGATGGCCGGGCTCGTGAGGTATAGAGGTTATCTTCATATGGTTATCGATACCTAAAGGGTGGCCGGCGAGAGAACGGGGCCGGACTCTTCTTAGTGGTGTCCAGCGACAGGACANCAGCCTGGAGAAGAGAAGACTGAGAGGGGATCTCATCAATGCTTATAGATATCTAACGGGTAGCTGTGTGGAGGACGGGGCCAGACTCTTTTCAGTGGTGCCCAGCGACAGGACAAGAGACAACGGGCACAAACTGGAACACAGGAAGTTCCACCTGAACATGAGGAAGAACTTCTTTGCTGTGAGGGGGACAGAGCACTGGCCCAGGCTGCCCAGAGAGGCTGTGGAGTCTCCTTCTCTGGAGATATTCAAAACCCGCCTGGATGTGTTCTGTGCACCCTGCTCTGGGGGCACCTGCTTTGGCAGGGGGGTTGGACCAGCTGATCTCCAGAGGTCCCTTCCAACCCCTGCCATTCTGTGACTATCATTCCTAGTAACTTGTAAGTTTGGGGGTTTTTAAGAGACAGCAAACACTCCCAGTGTCAGGCATTTCTTACCCTTCCAAGCATACAACAGCTGGCAGCTAAACTGTCCTACTGTTCACCAAACTTCAGAAAATAAGTCCACACCCTCTGTCTGTTTAACTTCTCTAGTTGTGTCCTATCTTCCCCCATCACTTTTGAATTCATTACTTGGCAACAGTGAAGCTAGTAGGAGTAGTGATACAGATTTCATTTTGCTCCCACTACTGTGGCTCTTGCCCTGTTCTGAAAAAGCCTCACCTTTTCACAACTAGCCCGAGTGGTCTGATGACAGGCAAAGGCACACAGATGCAACATCCAGCATCAGTAGTAGTTATTTCAGTTTATTTTGCTCAGATAAAAACAGAACTGTAAAATGTTTGGTACATTTTATTTAGCAACATACAAGAAAATATAAATGCCACGTGTTACACTTGCCACAAAACAGCTGGAGAATCACCCCACTCCCCTCCCCCTAAAATTATGTATCCAAAGTGGTACTTTTCTGTGGAAAATTTGTATCAGAGAGCTTGCAGTACACCAGTTTACACTGCTGCTTCTTGATAATCAGTGTCGTATGAGAGTCAAAGTGCTCCAGGTTACAATTCCTAAACGCACATTTAAGTGTTCCACTTAAATGCACAGCACCCAAAACAGATGGATATCACATATCTATATAGTCAGGATTCAAGTCCATTCAATACAACAGTATCAACAAGTCACAAATTGGTATGTATGATGGACAAGATAAAATACACAGTATAAGCTAAACATGCAAGCACCCTTTTCAATGCTAAGTGTCGATTCTGTGGGTAACCCCCTCCACCCCCCTCCCAGTATACTTTAGCCCACCGGAGCTTAATGTTTGCATCACCGACCAAACCCAAATCACAATTTTAATTAAGGAATGCAGATATAGTTTCCTTCACGCTAGCGCTACATCAGCTCTCTTCTCAGTCACTACCAGCTTTAAAGTGTGTGTTTTATAAGCCTTTAAGGCATGTAAAATAATATATGCCTAGAGTAAAAGAAGTGTCATGATTTACTTCCACCAGAAAAATACCTCTTCACCCTCATTTGTTGTTCCCTTCCTTTTCGCTCTCTCCCCCTATCCCTCTTTCACTGGAGTGGACCTAAATAATCTTCTATTACCAAACAAATTTTGATTACTTCCATGCTGCACTCATGCGCAGCCCGTTCTTCATTCTGACACTAAAATCTTAAGGAAACAAGTGCAGGAAGATTTAAAAAGCCAACAGAGTTTAGCACTCTAATGCGGAATATAGAGAACCGCACCTCTATTTCAAAGCGGCCATAAATTCACTCACCCAGATCATGTCTGGATGATAATAATTTCTTTCAGAGACTGCTTAATTTCAGTTCTCTTCACTCATTTTATCCTACAGATCACAAGATTTTTTGCAGTAATCCTTTTCAAAGGATTCCAAAGATAAGGCTGAAGGTGTATTCAGGAAAAGAAAATATTTAATCAATAACTTTTTAAAAAATAATCCTCACAGACCTCCGTAAGGTAGGCATGTATTAACTCTCATTTTTACACACAGGGAACTGAGGCACAGAGAAGTGATTTCCCCATGGTTAGATTAAATCATTGACACAGGAAAAACTGCAGTTAGTTCCTGCCTTTTGACCGTATTCGTTAGACCAGGCTGACCCAAAAGTGAAACAAGGTGTGTTCTTTGTTTTTATTATGGAAACAGTCACGTGGATGGCAGTAGACTTTTTTCTAAAAAACTCAGGGTATTCTCTAAGCAAAAACCATTTCTCAAAAGACCTGGTTAAGTACCAGGTTTTGATGTGAGTTGTTTCTATTAAGCCATGCAGTGTAGAAAATGAAGATTTTTAAAGAACTCCCAAGACATCAGAATGTGTACACATTCTTATCTGACATCACCTTAAACCACAAGGCCTGCTTTTCGCTACAGTCATTTGCTTCTTGCACTTCCAAGAGTGTGAACAGTAAACCTAGACATGTCTGTTTAGCTCCCCCATTCTTAGGCCAAACCATTAACATAATTTAGGATTTCCAAAAGCAATACAAGTATTTAATCCACAAAATGCTGAGTTAAAACCACGACTATACATGTGATCACACTTCTATTAATAAAAGATCTTAAAGAATTTTAAAAATAAACCAAAATGATGTATCTGGAATACATGTTAGCATCCTCTTTTAAGGCCATATAGTATCTCGTTTCTCAAACTGCAAATACCAGCATCCTTCAGGGATTAGAGACTAAACGCCCCTCTTTTCCCCAGCCTTAAGCCACTTTGCAGTTTAGCAATTTGACTGTCAGGGCAGTATAACCATTAGACACGGGTACCAGCCGATATGTCCAACAGGTCAATACAGTACAATATATTTCCAATACAGTGCGTGACTGTAGCAGCATTCAGACCCCAAGTAATGGTCTCCAGAACTGCCTAGAGAAATCAGGCTGACATTAGATTAAACTAGTATTTGTGAAGAGACTTACCAGTGTGTGTCTCTGCAAACCTCCAGCTTTTCTCCTGCTCTGGAGTTAATGCCTCACAAATAAGATAATTTTACCTTTATATAGTGTCAAACAAATGCTTTATTTTTTTTTCCTCTTTAAACCTATCCTCAGATGAAATAAATATTCTGAAGTTAAAGTCTGGATCAGAGACTCCAAAAAGTAACTTAGTTGGTTATCAGCTCACAGTAGGGGAAGCCAAGCAAAATGCGTAGGTTAGGACTGATGGCTCAAAATAAATGCAGAGGAATTTTTTTTTTTTTTACTATGGATGATTTCTCAATAAAAATCAAATCATGCCAATTTTACAACTCCAGTAGTCTCACAGTATCTGAAGCAGCAGCAATAACAAAATCTTTATAGAAGTGTTTGTGGTGGAGGGTCCAGACAATACTCCTGCATAACCAGTGAACTAAACAGAACCCAGACTCTTAATCGTAAGAGTCTTTCTCCAATGCCATTGAAAACTGTAACTCACGACCAGTCTATCATTAACTCCAGATACAGGTTAAAAAAAACAAACAAAAACCACTATTAGCAAAACCTGCTTGAAATGTTTTCTCTCAGGGCTACAGAAAAATTAGCCAAATTCTTTATTCCACTAGTAGTGAAACCGCCCCCCATGACAATGGTTACATGATCACATTATCTCCAGTCTACCTCAAGTCCATATGAAGTCACATTTATTTAGACTTAACACACATGGTTTCCAGTAATGCTTCTGGTTTAGGCTCCAGCTTCTCTGGGAATTCTAGTTTTTCACAGATTGTCTCCTTTATGGGTAGATACTGAGAGATCTCGTTAGGTTCCGTGAAGAGGGAAGGTGGAACGTGCTAAGAAGCAAAAATTTTACATGAAACAAGTGAATGAAAGGAGAGGGTGAGGGAACCAGACTCTATAATTCACCTGATTCAAACACCTGAAGTCAGGTACGATTATTAAAATTTACCTTATAACTTCAAATGTACGTACAGTCTTTTACTCCTTGTGTGGCTCAATAGGCTAAGGAAAGGTATTTAATGTTTTTAAGCAGCAGATTATAAGAGTGCAAGAAAGAGACATTGATGAACAGCTACAATGTTTTTTAAAAAATATTATTTATCATCTGAATGTAACAAACAGTCTTTTTGAGGTTCTAGTTCTAGATGAGACTAGGATGGCTACAAGGGATCCCATGCTTAATGTCTTCTAGCCTTTGTAATATATTCACTGGAGCTGCTCATATTTAGCTATAGATAATTGATATACCTCAATGTGTATTTTAGTCTTATGAAGTCCACCACAGACACTTACATGAAATACTAAAACTTCTTGGATTTTAATTTCATATTTGAAGAAATCAGGTGGTTTCATTAAGTTAATCAATACCTTTCTCTGAAGATTCCTGTAGATGACTTAACTTCACATACAAGACATTTGATGAAAAAAAAAATCTATACTGAGCAAACCACCTTCAAACTTTCTAACAACATTCTTTAAGAAGCGCATCCAGCAGAGCTATTCAAATGCAGCCTGTATTTTGGCTACCGCTAAACACACAAGGAATCCTACTGCTGCCTCAATTATTTCAAACCTAAGTGAAGCAGGAATCTTTTTTGCTTTAACTATGTAAGCTGACCTAGGGAACTGAAAAACCATATGCATTTCTCTCAACAGGCAGCAAAAATTATTTAACAGCAGAGCTGGTAATTTTTAAACATGAGGTGAAGTAAAACCTAGATCACGGATTTGTATTTCAAAAACCACAAAACTATCAAAAAGCTCATGTCCGGATTTAGTCCTGTTTATAGGGATCATGTATTGTTGAGAAATGATATAGTGCCCCTTTCCTCAAAAAGAAAAGCATTTTGCAAACATATTCCCTCAGAGGTTAGTAACACATTAGTCACTTTTCACAGGGAGAAATAAGGGAGAATGAAAGTGACAAGAATACCCAAGATCCAGCGTTGGGTCAAGAATATAAATCAACAGCTGCAACTCCAAATGTGCCACAAATTACTCTGAGCCACTGCTCAAGTTTTAAGGTGGGCTATTGAATTTATCTGAGAAAAATTGACTGAGTCTATTACCAAACAGATCTTAATCCCTAACAGTACTTGCAGGCATACAACCAGCCCTGAAATTTAGCATCATGGGACATGGAGTACCTGATTTTGTGGCTGAACAGTTCTGTAAAAAAATAAAATAGTAAAAAAAAAAAGTAACCCAACCCATACCTTGTCATGTGATCTGAGCATTTACAAATGCAAATCTGCCCCAAAATCACCAAAATAAATGTTGCATAAGCAGAACGGTTTTTCCTTTGTATCAATTCCAAACCTAACAAAGAACAACTTAGAGACACAGTATTTTCTATGCTGACCATAAAACAATTTAAAAAAGCAGACAGGACAAAAATGTTTTTAAAAAATGCAATACCTTTAAACTTGATATTTTGCTTTCTCTGGATGTATATTCTCGCAACATGTAGGCCTTGTCGGCCTAGTGGGGAAAAAAAGTCAAAAATTAATTACAAAATTATCATCTAGTATCAGTGCAAAATAAGCATTTAAACACACTGACTTTAGTAAGCACTTGAATTTGGTTGACCACAGATTTTCACCTGGGTGCAGAAACGTACGTTCAAATTCACGAAGACAGAGAAAGATGTTTAGCAATGTTCTCTTTCCCAAAGAATCCCCTTTCTGTGTGCATGCATGAAAAAAAAGAATTCTGTGACTGAATATGCTTGTTAATCTTTATTCAGCTAGAACTCCTACATCAGTACGAATACAGCTATGCAGAATACGCAAGTGACAGCTGTTATGTTCTGTACGATTTAAGAGATACTAGAAGTCAATGCAGCACGGACAGTTATTTCCAAGTTAAAACTTGCAGTCATATGTTAGACAAGCCAAAAGACATTTACTTGGAGACCAGGGTAAGAACAATATCACACCGTTCTCTGTTGCCTATTTTTCCTCTTGTACTTAGTCTCTAATACGCCTCTGTTAAATAGATTTAAATGATGATTTCACATGAGGGTTAGCCTACTCTGCTCATGCAATACCTAGCCCCATGGCATCCAACACTTGGTTGCTACTTCAGCATCACTGTAATAATAAAATACACTTGAAAGTTCAGTTCAAGTAACCTCTATGCCCCCAAACATCAGTACTAAATTACAGGAAAATCAGCAGGTTTTCTCTGAAAGTAACATGGCAAGGGAACATCTGTAAAATATTCAAGATGGCTAATAAGGGTTTACCTCATGATAAAGCCTTGTATCATTCATCCTGATAAGTACCCCATCAACTCGCAAGAAAAACCTCAACAGCACAAAAAAGCTGGAAGGCATAACTCTCTGCAAAAATAAAGATGTTCCATTCAGCACATTACAAAGCTTTACTTTAAGTATGTACTTATCTACATCAGATATTCACAACGAAAGGTATTATGAGGAACTTTCAGTAGTAAAGTCAAGATTTGGGCTGTTGATACGCTACAGCTATCATGGGACAGCCAGGCAGACAGTGTCTCAAAAGACTGTCAGGCAGGATGCCAAAAGAGGGAAAAGACTGTTCCCTAAAACAGCTGACAGAAATATTTCAAGGTAACAGTTTCCAGTAAGATTATATTTCTAAGAGCGAGGATAAAGAACTTTGCATTTTAAACTTTAAATCCCAGAAGAAACAACATGCAAAAAGTGACTGCATTTTGCATGTATCAGCCACATGAGTCACGAAGCGTCTTGTACACATCTCTCAGTACTCACTATTTTTACACTCAAACTTGACACTCCGTGATCGTGAAGTTCATCTTCAAACAGAAGTACTTCTTCAAAAAACATAATTTGTTCCCTGGCTTTCAATTTCTCTGTATTTATGTGTTCTGTTGTAGGAACGACCTCAAGGAAAAGATTAAGAACAGTTAGCATATTGATTCACTGCCAAGCTACATAAAGATTAGCCTTATCTTTTAAATCCCACAACTGCTAGTTTTAGAAAGCATTTTAAAATGCTTTTAAAAAAACCCATGTTATTAAAATAAGCCAAAATTTGATTAGGATAACGTGCCGAGACATGAAACGCCCAAACTATACTTTGAAGTCAGAAACTATGAAGCATGAAAGAATTTACAGAAGCCTATTGAAAGGTAAATGACAGCTTAAAAAAAAAACTAAAAATGTGTTTGTGTTTGACTGAAACAACATGCAATCAGCATTTAACAAGGAGAAAACGGTTACCTTTAACGTTGCAGTATCTCCCAGCAATGTCCCTTTGTAGTCTGTTGTGTAAGTCCAATCGTAGGGCTTGACAACTTCCTTAGTGTGCTCCGTCTCACTCCTCAAGAAGCGAAAGAGAAAACAGCATGCTTTGTAGTAATTCTTACAAAATTACAACCTCACATAAGATTACATATTACAATTCCCACACTCTCCAAGAAGAAAAACAGCAGCATTCTCTGTGTTGCAATGATGATGTCAAGACTTAAATCATACAGTATTGCTTCTTCCATGTTTCCAGAATAAATTAGAAAACCGTTACCAGAATTCCTGTGCTAGCACTATCTCAGTCCTATGAGTCAAAATAAAGATTTTTAGTTCAATGTTGTTGAAAAATTTGTATTTCAAGATCATTTTTTCTTAAGTAGGCAGAAAGCAATCTGCTGATGACACACAGCAATCATTAACGCTGCTGTCTGCCTTAGTTTTCATGACAGCTTTGCTTTCTCTCTGTGCTTTATTTCTAGGTGCTTTGCAACTAATTTAGTAAATACTAAGTGGTCCAATTAGTTCTCATGCATGGAAATTGTTCTATGTTCTATATTCCTCAGGCTAAGATTTTGAACGTGTACAGCATTTTGTACTTTGAAATGCCACACAATACAATCTTGTAATGCTCGAGGCCCTATGAGCTTGAATAAACAGAAACAGCACTAAACCATGTTAAACTTGTAGTTATATTTTAAGAAAGCCAAGACACAACTGAAAAACTTAACTGACCCAATTTAACAGATAGGATCATCAGGGCAAAGAAAAGCTAAGTGACTTCTGTGATCACACACTGTATCTACAGTAGAACCGAATGCAACACGGTCTTCAAGAGTTCAGTCTGTGCTTTTAACCACTTTATGACAGTTTCACATACAACACACCAGTACTTGCCCACTGGTGATAAAATACTGTACCTGCTTTCTTGCCACTCCTCTGCACAAGCCACTTTGATCATACCTTGACAATTATTGACACATTTTAAAGCATCTGTTGCATTGAACTCAATTCCAAAACCACGATCATGCTGTATTCTTAGGATATTGTCTCCAAACATCATCTCTGGCAGGGAAGGCATGTGTAACTCATCAGCCAATCTGCACAGAAAAATAAAAGTCCCATGAAGAGAGATCAGTCAGCTATAGATCAGCAGAAGCAGTCCTTGTTTTGCAGTAAGTATTCTTTAAACCATGGTAATTTAGAAAACACATCATCAATACATTCTGCAAAACTTTCTTGTTTTCCCAGTTTAATCCTTTGATGTGAATCGCTGAGTCACTGATCCAAAGTGACTTCTCCACCACAAAAGTAGTCCTAAAACATTCCTTCTCCATCAGGCTCATACAAGTCCAATACGTGAGGAATCAAAAGAGTATCTCATAAGCATGAAGTTAGCAGCTTTCAACTTGCTGTAGCAAATCCCTGGATGGTCCATGAACTACTTCGGCAGGCGCCCAAAAAGAAGTTTTAGGAACGAGCGCTCATTAGCATAAAATTTAAATCCGCTTCACAGTGGCCCATACCTCCAAATTTAGACGCTTACAAAAAGGAGCTGAACACAACCCTATCAGGGAATGTGAAAAGTGCAAAAGACACTACTGTGCTCTACTACTTTCCCAGGCTGGTAGAGAATACATACTGGTATTTGTAACCTTGAGCATGAAGCCACAGCCATAGCCACAGACCCAAATGAACAAAGTACTGCATGAACCAAATAAGCATGATCCCTGCAGAAAATACCAAACCACCCTATTTCACACTTTATTTTACATCAATCTTTATACTTATTTACACCTACGTACACATATACACACACTGTATATAAAACCACGCACACATGTAGAACGATGCTTCATATACATACTGACCTTATTTACCAAAAGGCTTCACATAGTTCTTTTCCTCCCTACCACTACCTACTTTACTTAGCAAGATCAAAAAGAAATACATGACATCTGGAGAGAAGAGAACTTTAATAAATACACTAATTATACGGAGGGGAGAAAAAAAAGCACCCTAATCGCAACTTTCACATTGATAATAAGGCATTCCTGAACAAAAGCCGTTATTTCTGTAACACTGCATATAAAAGAACATTATGCTAACCAAACTGAAACAAAAATAGCGAATTTATAGACCTGGAGAAGAAGATCCCACGTCTTTCCCAGAGAAGGCAGAATAATGTTACAAACTTTTCCATTTGATCAAGTGTAGACTCCTTGACATGCAAAGACCAGCTCCAGCACAGAAAGGAGTTCTTGGCTATCACACATTTAATCCTTCACCTTTCCACAGAGGTTGCCAAGGGATTTTTGTGATATATGTTTGACAGGAATAAAACTCTTATAGATGCTAATGATGTTCCCCAAGCAATAAAAAAGGCAAAATGCCAAGAGAAATACATTATAAAAGCAAGCTGACTAAAAGCACTGCAACTGGATAGTTCTTGACTCTTCAAATTTGAAGCGGAGGAGTTGTTTTAGGGATCTCATGCTTGGTACCAAGACCTACAGGTAAACAGCTAATTTTGGACTTCTCTGCCCTACCCTGCAAAATCGTCTGTGCTCTTTCAAGCTTGTGTTGTGGCTCTTGCAACTTTACTTTTCAGCCTTTTTCAGCACATTCTGAAAAACTGTGTGTTCCTCAAACCCATCTAAACATCTAAAGGTCACTTCTGAAAATTACAGAGGTGACTGTATATTTTAAAACACCTACAGTTAAAGGAACTGAATAAATCAGAAGATGAGTACAGCACGCAATCTGGCTTCTAAACTGGCAGTTCAAGTCTCTCTCTTGTTCACAGATACTGAAGAGAGTTAACATCCTCCTGATCTTCAGAATAAAAAAAAAAAATCTTCATTTTTACGAGGTAGCATCCTACAAAGTAAGTCTTCACAAACATGTCATAGAAATGGGATACTCTAATAAGAGCCCTCCTTCCCCCGCAGGACACAGGTACATCTCAGCTGGACATTGAATCCTCACTACAGAAGAATTACTAAATTCTAATTTAACTACTGTTATAAATAACTAATTTAACTACTAAAAACTAAATCAGAGGATTCAAGTTTTCTTACCTGTAACTGCAAAAACTAAAGGACCATTAGTCAGAAGCAGTTTGAGAAGATTATTTTAAGCATTGAACATAGGATGAAGATGGAGGAATGAACATAGTTTTTACCTGTTTTAAGGCAGATATTCAGTTTTTAAGAAAAATACTATTACACTGTGATAAAAAAAATTTACATTTACATAGTTTACTGTAATTAAAACACCAAAAAGTGTAACATTTCAGAACATGGGACTTTATCAACAAATTAGCCTCTGAAAGGCTAAAAGCAATCTGACTGAAGATACATTTAATGAGACTTCCACGTATGTATTCCACAAACTGAAACCAAGAAGTATCTGTCAAATTCAGCTGCCACCAAGGTCAGCTACGGCACTACACGTCTAAACTGTTCAGTTCCACATTAGCAAATCTGACTTAAGTACTCGATGGCAACACAGGAGCATTTCCTCCGACAGCTTGACAGCTGTGGAAATTACTACTAAGAGGAGAAGGCAAATAATGAATTTTTAATGAAAACCACTACCTTAAAATAGCCATTACCACGGAATAGCTTATGCAAGTCTGCAGGCCACATTTAAAAGAACCTTAACCACCATTAAAAAGCAATTAAGAAAAACAGGTTTCTAATTAGCAGGCTTCAGTTCACGGAGATCCAGGGCTCCAAAACCATTGGCAGTCATTAAAAACTAAATTCCGGAAACCACCTGTAACCCAAATCGTCCCACTTTCTCAAGCCAAAGGATCAACCTTAGCCTCGCAAAGGGAGGGAACAAGCTAAGGGGCTAAACAGCGTCTTTCTCGTCCGGGGAACGTTATTTATTTCTCGCGCAAGGGGGCGAGGCGCCCCAAGCCCCTGGCTGTCAGGCAGCGAGGCCGCAGCCCCGCGGAGGAACCGTCCCGCGTGCGCAGCCCCCGGTCCCGGCCCCGGCCCCGGCCCCGGCCAGCCCCACGCCCGCCCCACCTCTCTGCCTGCGCCGACTTCATGATGTGCGTCCGGGCGGCGCTCAGCTTCCACGGCCCGAAGGTGAAGTCGCGTCGGCTGCTCTGGAAAACGGGGTGCATGGCGGAGGCGAGGGAGAAGGCAAGAGGGGCTGGAAGGGGCGGCGGCGCCTGCCCTGCCCCGCCCCGCTTCACCTTACCTCTCCGCCGCAGCCCGTACGCCCCCAACAGCAGTAACGGCGCCGCCGGAACAGCCGTCTCACAGGACTTCCGCTTCCGGCGGCGCGCCCTGCGCACGCAGCCCGGCGGCCGTGCGGCAGCGGCACGTGACGGGCGGGGAGGGTGGGAGGAGTCCGCGGCGCGGCTCGGCGGGCCCGGAGTCGCGGGGAGCAGCGTACCCCTTCGCCCCCGCCGGGGGTGTCTCCGGTCTCCTCTGCCCGGCGCGAAGACCCAGCGAGCTCACCCGAGCCCCCCTTGCCGGAGAACCGGCCTGCAGCGGCCGCAGCAGCAGCCGGTGCAAAACGTGCGTGTGCCTGGCGGGCGTTCGTGCGTCCGGCCGCGTCCCCGGTGGCACCTGGCCCAGCTCAGCCCAAGAGCGGCGCGGCGGCCCGGGCCCTGCCGCGTCAGGCGGGTGAGAGCCGTCGTGGGGCGCTCTGAAGCCGTGACGGTCCCGGGACGCCCTCAAAGGCGCCACAAGCGTTGCCCGCCTGACGTGCAGACACCGTACAGGTGTCGGTGCATGCATACACTGGGAGGGCTCTGTGCTCCTTGGGCATCTCCTTGAATGCTTTCCAAAGATCTTTCAAAAGCGTCAGAATTGCGATGGCATGGTGAACTTAAAATTCTGTAGGAAAGCAGCAGTAGATTGGCTGAGAATGACACATAACCCACTGTTCTAGCACCAATAGTCGGGTGCTTGTGTTGCTTTTCTGTGTAAGGACAGCTGCCGTGGGAGCATGACACCCATGCCATCAAAAACTCCTAAGTGACAGACTGTAACGGTTTAAAGCTGGTCTGTCTATTAAACAGACAACAGATGCTCTTTGTTAATCCCCTTCCTCCTTAAAATACAGGAAAGAGAATTAATGGGTTGGAAAAGTTAAAACACCTTTAATGTAACTACAATAATAAAGTATTATAATAATAGCAAGAATAATAATGAAGTATATACAAATACATACAAAACCAGTAATGAGCTCCCCTTTCCCAACGATGAATACATCACCCGGACGCTGCCGGGCATGCCCCAGGAAAGTCCCAGACTGTACTTAGCACCAGGCAGGAGCTGGATTCCAGATCAAAGGCAGAATAATCAGGCAGAGTCCTCCTCTAATGCTTGAGTAAGGAGCTGGGCAGAGATGAAGAGCAGTATCCTGCAGCACCCCTAGGACCCCACTGACAGC
>VZSC01013297.1:26489-40174 GCA_013398225.1 Steatornis caripensis | reverse complement strand
CGGGCCGTGGCTCGGGGCCTCTCTGTCGGCGGCGGCTGTGGGGGGTCCGGGGAGCTGTAACGCGAAACCTCCCGCTCTGACGGCGGTAGCAGAGGTGGTGAGTGCGGCGCCGGCACCGGGGGCCGTGGCTGGGCAGGGGACAGAGGTGGCGGGGTCCGCTGGCTGCTGGGGCGGGGGCGAGGGATGCCCGGGGCGGAGGACCCTGCCCCTGCCCTTTGTTCGCTGCTGGAGGGAGCGTGGGGGCAAAATGGCGGCCCCTCCCTCCCTCTCTGTTTCCCCACCGTGTCTCCAACTCGACACCGCTTGGCTGTGTGCGTAGCGGCACGCCTGGCCTGGCCTGGGCAGGGATGGGATGCTACCCCTGCCCTGCCCCGGGCGGGCCACCTTCCCCGGAGGCCGCCTCCTCTGCCCGGGGTGCCGTGAGGGGACGGGGAGCAGTAGGCGGCCCGGGCCTCGCTAGCGTAGGGAGCGGCCGCAGCCCCTCGGGGGCAAAACCTTCACCAGGCAGAAAGTATCGGAAAGGCTGGCGGAGGTGGTGCAGGCATGTTTGGAGAGGAACTTGAGGAGAAGCACGCTTGCAAACAGTCGGAGACAGCTGCGCTAGAGAAAAGCTAAGTTATGTTTCGCAAAGCATGGCCCAGTAATGTCTTTAATTACGCTCTTAGGAAAGCACAGATGAAAATGGAAAAAACACGGCTCTCCAGCCTGGCATTGCTGCCTGAGGCCGCAGCAACTGCGTGGACGGAAGCGTTTCTGTGAGTACCCCTGGCTGTTTGGGAGCCATGGGTGGGTACAGCCAAAGAGCTAGCTGAGGTAAATTTCCCTGAGTCCCTAATTCCCAAGAAATGCTAACATCAACTTTATATTCATTGGTGGACTGTTTAGCTTTCTGGTTTGCATATTTGCATTTTTTGGTGGTGTTTTCTTCAGTATGCTGGCCTGCAGATGGGTGAAGGATTAAACAAAGTAGATAGGAGTGCCTGTTGGAGGCTGGAGGGAGAAGGCTGCTAAGGAGTTGGGGGAAATACCGAGGTTTCACAGAATGAGGTTATGAGTCAGTGGGATGACTGAACACTGAAAAGGCAAAGGTTAAAGGCTCTGAAATGCATCAGTAGGGTGGACTGAGGCTTAATGCAAGGAAGTGTCTTTCGAACCTCATGTACAGAAAGCCTGTTTCCCCAGTCCTTTGGTATTGGCAGTAAAATAGAATCACCACTGTAGCTAAGGTGATTATGAATGTGGACAAGCGATGTTAGGGGAGTACGTGCAGTGATCCCTGAGTCTTTGAATGTAACTTAGCAACTGTTAAGAAAGAGTCAGCAGGGTGTGACTAGCCAGGCACCCACAGACCACCAGCAAATGCTGCATAGGCAGAATACAAGGTAACAGTCAGGATAAACAGGCAGACTTTTTTTTGAAAAAAGTGACTTTCTTGAAGTGAGAGAAACAAAGCCTGATAGTGACTTTCCTGTTGTTTCTTCACAGCCTAGATGAAAGGACTGCGTAAGATGCATAGCTGGTACGTATGGCTTAGAAACAAGTAACATACTTAGAAAATTTTAAAGGAAAATGTGCTAATTTTCTTCCTTGTTTCCCCCACCCCCCCCTCCCCTTTTGTCTTTCAGACAGTTTCTTCCCTGTTCTAGGCTTGGTGCTGTCATTGACCTCTTTGGTGTATCCATAGGCAATTTCCTGCCCCTTTGCTTTCCCATCTAAAATGGTTTCCTGCATCCTACAGGTAAATTTTAATTAACGCAGGCAAAAGGGCCTCCAGTCTTTGGAGAGAGTTTGAAGAAATCTTGCCTGAATGTTTCTGAGCGTTGTTCTGCTTCTAGCTGCTCAGCATGTCTTGGCTGCTCCAGCTCTGCACGCTCTGACCATGAGCAGCAATTCCTCCCTTAGCAATGTGAAGGGCCTGAGGAACCTCACCACGCAGGAAGACGGGACGGTCAGAGTCACCGAGTCCATTGCTATAATCGTCATTGCTATTTTCATCTGTTTGGGCAACCTGGTGATTGTCGTCACTCTATATCGGAAGTCTTACCTTCTCACATTGAGCAACAAGTTTGTGTTCAGCCTGACCCTCTCCAACTTTCTGCTCTCTGTACTGGTGCTACCTTTTGTTGTCACCAGCTCCATCAGGCGAGAATGGATCTTTGGAGTTGTTTGGTGCAATTTCTCAGCCCTGCTCTACATGCTGATCAGCTCAGCCAGCATGCTTACTCTTGGACTCATAGCTATAGACCGGTAAGAAACTCTCTTCTAACAAATTGTAACAAATTACCTAGTCATTCTGTAGAGTGACTCCTTGGCTGCTCATAGAGTTGGGAAGCACAGCAACACTGCATACCGTTGTAGTGTCGTTTTTCCTTCAGCCCCTTGTGAAATTTTGGTACGGAACAGAAAAAAGTGATGTCATCAATAATGCAAAATGCAGACGTGCGTCTAAAGTTTTTTAAAGCTATTGATGGTATAATAACATACTACTTGAAAAACAAGAAATAATGACTTAAAATTCCAGTTTATACACTAAGTACGCACTGATACATAGGGACAGATTTAATAGCTGCATGTTTGCCTTCAGCCAAGTTTTAGAGTCTTGACTGCAACAATATGTATTTTTAGATGTAATTATTTTTATAAACAGTGTCCCTGAGCCTGCTTTGAGCAATGGAGAAAAGAGAACTAGATATCAGCATCATTAAAATATGTTCTTTTTTATCGTACGGCTTTTGTGCTCCTGTTGACTCTCTTTTTTTTCTTATCCACCAGGTACTATGCTGTTCTGTACCCAATGGTTTACCCGATGAAGATAACTGGCAACAGAGCAGTGGTAGCTCTTGTGTATGTGTGGCTACATTCCCTTATTGGCTGCCTTCCTCCCCTTTTTGGCTGGTCGTCTTTGGAGTTTGACCAATTCAAGTGGATGTGTGTGGCAGCCTGGCATAAAGAGGCCGGCTACACTGCCTTTTGGCAGATCTGGTGCGCGCTGCTGCCTTTTGTGGTCATGATGATCTGCTATGGATTCATATTCCGCGTGGCAAGGATTAAGGCCCGCAAAATCCACTGTGGTAGCGTCGTCATTGTGGAGGAAGACACTCAGGGGAACGGGAGGAAGAATTCCAGCACCTCCACGTCCTCTTCTGGCAGCCGAAGGAACGCTTTCCAAGGGGTTGTCTACTCAGCCAACCAGTGCAAAGCTTTCATAACCATCTTGGTTGTCATCGGTGCTTTTGTGATTACTTGGGGGCCTTACATGGTAGTAATTACATCAGAAGCACTTTGGGGAAAAAATAGTATTTCCCCTGCCTTGGAGACATTAGCTACATGGTTGTCCTTTTCCAGTGCCATTTGCCATCCACTAATTTACGGACTGTGGAACAAGACAGTGCGCAAGGAGCTATTAGGAATGTGCTTTGGGGATCGATATTACCGCGAGTCTTTTGTTCAGCGGCATAGGACATCGAGGTTGTTCAGCATTTCCAATAGGATCACAGGTAAGACATGTGGCTGCAAAAGGCACTCTTCCTTAATAACAATAAGAGCAATGCTTTGCATCTATGTGTGCTTGGCATGTTTCAGGGTTCTGTAAACAGTGTGGGCTGTTTCTGGAGGTTTCAGCAGGCTTTTGTTCAGGTTATCATTGACACTGGAAAGGAGAATTTTTTTTTGTGGTAATTAACTTCTTTCTCCTGCTCTAGTAGAACTTTCTCTGCCAGAGAAGACCTAGTGAAGAGGTTAATAAAAATAATTTATTTTTTTCCTCTCTCAAGCATTTCCTTTCATGTGCCTGCCCAGATTTGAGCACTACCAATAGTACATTTTGCAGCACTTGTTCTTTGATTCCTGGCTTTATACTACAGGTCTTTGAGAGTCACTGAAGTTACACTGGTGTTACTATTTCTGTAAATTCAGTTTTGAGGCTTAATGGTTGTGAAGAAAAGATCATAAAGTGAACCTATGTAAAAGAGTAAAACTATTTGATGTCTCTCCAAATTGCAGGCTGAGAGATTCCGTTGCTCAGAATTTGTTTTTCATAAAGTAGCGATGCAATGAAACTCTGATTTTTTGGTAATTTCTCTGGTCCCGTTCAGAAGCTTCCAAAAATATGACATCTTCTTGGGGTCCCTTGGGACACTTCATGCAGAGGCAGGAACTGAAGTTATTTAATTGGGAAGGAAGATCTAAAACGCAGAAGGAAAGGGAGAGCAGCAAGGCATCCGTTATCTTTTCTGCAACCTGGGATCGCTAAATGAAAGAGTTCTGCAGCTCCAGCCGCATCACAAGCTGCAGGAGCTCTCTAACACTCCTCCCTCTGGCAAATCTGTATGCAGGAGATGCTATGCATGAATACATTGGTAACTGAGGTGGGAGGGAAAAGTCAGGAAATTTCCTTCAAAGTGGTAAGAAACTAACAGCTTCAAATTTGTCAGGTGTATTAGCTGGAGGCTGATAGGAAGGCGGGGAAAAACTCCAACCATACCCACAACAAAATCTTCAAGTGGGATCCAAAGACAGCACCTTTGTAAGAATCCTAGAATCTACTTCCTTCTTGTTTTGGGTATTTGAAAGAAGACAGGCATCTCAGTGCCCCAGCCTTGCTCATGAGCTTCCTGCCATGCTAATGGCTTGTCCAAGCCACCAGTGGCTACCAGGTTATTCTATCTAGACAGTGTCCGGCAAATATCCCCATCTCTCTTGAGTGCGTAGCCTCCACGTTCGGCTTGTCTGGGTGATAACACATGTGCAGTTGCAAGAAGGTTAGAGGCAGGGGGATTGTGCAGGTAGAAAGGAGACTTGCCATACGGAAAGGCTCCAAGGATACCCCAAAGCTGCTGACTAGATTTCTAAGGTGGGAAGTCCAGATGCTGTGCACTCTGGATCAGCAAAGTAAGTTTTATACAAAGAATAATAAATAAGGCAGTGGAGTGGGTATTATTGGAAGAGACTTTTACTATTGCAGACCCCTTAAACATTCATTGTGTAACAAGAACAAAACTCTCTTGCAGATCTGGGACTGTCTCCTCATCTCACTGCCCTCATGGCAGGTGGGCGGCCATTAGGAAACAGCAGCAGCACAGGAGAGACAGGTTTCAGCTGCTCACAAGATTCAGGTAACTTAAAGTCTCTTGCTCTCTTTTTTTGGTCAGAAGATTGCACTTGAAACTCGGCAGAACTCTTTGGCATAGTCTGTATTTACACACACAGATGTCTCTTGGTGGATGGATGACATGAAGCATCTGTTCCAGCTGTTGCAACATAACTGCTGCAGTTACTTTTTTTCCTTCCTTGCTCTCAATATATTTACTTGCAAAATACTGTTTTAAGAAAGGATGACCTTTCCTTGATAATATGTCCTGGGAACAGGACTTGCTGCTTTTGTGCCATTCTTCTTTAGTTTCTGTCTTTCCTCAGGGACTTTCCCTGCGTTCACAAGGAACAGAGCAACAAAGTGCTGTGGAGAATAGGCTTCTTTCTTTCCTAGCTTGTAAGAGACCTTGTCTTGTTCGTCCTGCAGTGTAAATATGAACACTTACAGTGGTGTCAGCTTATGATTTCATCACTACTTAAGATCTCTCAATTGAAGGTGATTTGGAAAAGAGAAAAAGAGTCCTGCTGCTAATTTTCTGTCCAGAACTGTAGATAGATTTTTCTGGCAGTTAATTCAGCTACCACTCCTGAACTGCACTACAGTTATTTTAGAGAGTATTTCTGCTTTAGAGACACCACAGGGTGGTGATCTAACATTTGCCTGGTGTTAGAATTTTGTTTCTTGCTTTTGTAAAGGAAGTCTATGGAGTTGGGATTTATTTTTGTAGTTGTTTTACACTGGTCATTCTATGCCTGTTGTGGGTATTCTGCAGCTGTGTGTGATCAAGGCGAACAGCATCCTGGTAAACCTGCCTCAGTTAAGAAGATTTTGTTTTACTATCTTTTGAGGAATGGTACTGAGCAGTTTAAACAAATGAACAAATGTGCCCGTGTGGCCAGGAAGGCCAGTGGCATCCTGGGGTGCATTAAGAAGAGTGTGGCCAGCAGGTCGAGGGAGGTGATCCTCACCCTCTACTCTGCCCTGGTGAGGCCACATGTGGAGAACTGTGTCTAGTTGTGGGCTCCCTGGTTTAGGAGAGACAGGGAACTACTGGAGAGAGACCAGCGGAGGGCAACAAAGATGATGAGGTGAGTGGAGCATCTCTCTCCTGAGGAAAGGCTGAGACCTGGGTTTGTTCAGCCTGGAGAAGAGAAGACTGAGAGGGGGTCTCATCAATGCTTATCAATACCTAAAGGGTGGGTGTCAAGAGGATGGGGCCAGACTCTTTTCGGTGGTGCCCAGTGACAGGGCAAGGGGCAACGGGCAGAAACTGGAACACAGGCAGTTCCATCTGAACGTGAGGAAGAACTTCTTGATTGTGAGGATGCCAGAGCACTGGCCCAGGCTGCCCAGAGAGGCTGTGGAGTCTCCTTCTCTGGAGATATTCAAAACCCACCTGGATGTGTTCCTGTGCAACCTGCTCGGGGCGCACCTGCTTTGGCAGGGGGGTGGACTGGATGATCTCCAGAGGGCCCTTCCAACCCCTGCCGTTCTGTGAAACTGAATACATACCTAATGCTGTTAGAGGTGTTGTTGTTTGTTATGGAGGGGGTACGGTCCATAGCGTGGGAATGGATATGTAGCAATCACCCTTGTGAAATACTGTTTCACTGGATGCTTTTGAAGTGAGAAATAAGACCAGGAACTAAAGTCTTAGTCTCTCTTCAGTGCTGCCTGCTGCAGTATGTGATCCTGTGGCCTGCGATGCAGTTGTGTCTTTATCTGTGTCGGTAAACGGAAGCTGGGCTTTTCACGCTGTGAAAAACAGATGAAGTAGTAGGAGAGAAAAAAAATCCAGGTGGTGCCAACCGTATACAAACTACTGAAGTGGGAGACCAGAGGCCTGATAGCTAGAACACTGCCTTAATATAAATTATTCTAGGGACAAAAAGCTACCCTGTAGGAGTAAGATGCTCGTCTCTTCTCTAGCCTTATTTGAAAAAACACGCTAAAATTCTGCTCCATGGAACAAAGTCTCTCTTTCTTCCTAGTGCCACCCTTCCGTTGCACACCGCGTTTCTGAGGTGGATGCTGTACTCTTGGAGATCAGTAAGAGTCTACTGTTTTCAGTAGACAACCTCAAACCTGGCTGATGCACAGAACAGCACAGAAAGCCCTTGGCTTGTTTGGGACTGTGTATTAGGGCAGCAGCTCATTCTCTTGCTTGTGTGCTGGAGGCAGGCGTATGACAGAACACACAAGTTTCACCTTAAAAAGTTTATCACTTTGCTGTATCACAGTGAATTGTCAGCAAAGGCTAGGCCTGTGGAGCAGTATGTTGTCTAGAGGTACACCTCCAGCCATGCCTTTGTCTCATTTGCTGTAAAATGGACACTGGAACACCTCCTTATTGCAGAAAGAGAGATGTGAAGCCACCATCTGGAGGAGTTAAAAAACCTGCGAATGCTCTTTGTCCTAGACTTGTTGTCACACCACAGGAGTAAACAGACTGAAAGTAAACTGTCACGTATGGAGCATGTGGAAGCTGGTTTTCGACAGCAGCTTCTGTGAGGACTGCTCACTCAGCACTGTCCTAGCGATCTCCTCAAAATGCTTGCTCCGCTACTGCCTTACACAGCAGAGGCACACACCAGCATTGCAAGGGAGGAGTAGGCTGCAGTCTTGCCCTTTGTGAGAAAGCATTGCAGAGGTGCCTAGATGAATTTCCTTGTGCTTGTAAACTCTATTTTGTATTGGAAAGGTATAGAGCAAATGCAGGGAGGTGGAATTAAAAAAAAAAAACAAACTTCTAAACTGGAAAAAAGACTCTTTGGACAAAAATCATTCCCAACCAGCAAGGGATTTTTCCCCATTAACATACACTTCAAGAAAGTCAAAATAGGCTATTAGAGACAAACTAAATTGAGCAGAAAAATTCTCCAGTTCAGATTTCCATCCAGATCTGATTAAAAGCATGACATTTGGCAGCTATGGTTGTCTGCTTCTCAGGTAGCCATTGTTAGCCTTTTGTCTTCATCGGGAAATGGAGGAAGTTGCCCTCAACCTCACTCTTTATTTACTGAAGGTAAGGTTTCAGCTTTGTCTGCTGTCCTGTTGACATTTTAAGCTCTGCAGCTGAGCGTTTGGGAGCTGCTTGAGGTTTTAGATGGCTAATGAGAAAAGATTTCCAAATCCTTTCAGTGAAAACTCTGACCTCATTCTTTTTCTGTGCAGTGTCTAATTCAAGCTGAAATTTACTCACAAAAGCTGGGCTTAGACATCTTTTGAAGGAGCTGCTAGAGACTGAAAAGTTTTTGCCACCACTTAAATATGGTATCCCAGTGTTACTGTTTGCTTGAGAACTGTTGCTTTGTTTCAGGAACAGATGCAATGCTTCTTGAAGACGATAGCTCAGATGGCCCTCATGCCCCACACCTTGTCTGTCCTCCTCGAAGGAGGAGTTCAGTGACGTTTGAAGATGAAGTAGAGCAAATTAAAGGTGGGTTTAGGGGTAAGTATGGGAATGCTTAGAACCAACTATATTGCCTGCTCAGGAAGCCTCCCAGGACCTTCAGAGTTGCCTTAAAACATAACTGACCTCTGTTCGCCTTGACAGACCTGACCATTCATGCAGGTACAACAGAAAGTAAGATCAGGGCTTTCTTCCAGTTCTTAAGTAGCAACAGACAAGGACAAGAGTCAGAAGCTGGGGTTCCCTGCGTACACATCATTTATGTTGCATAGCAGTATCCTCTCTGCAACTCCACTCCCCTGGTGGCTGTTGCAGTCTGTTCTGTGTTTCTCAGGGAATAAATTTTCCTCATACTTTGATCGCGTTAGTCCAGTGTTTCTCATTTGCTGTCTCCTCTCAACTTGGTCATTCACAGACTTGAAGTTCTTCCATTTACAGACTTTAATGGTCTGAATATAATTTCATTCTGTGTCACTTACTTGTTTTACTTAACTTTTACTTCACTTACTTTACTGAGTATGTTTCTCAGCAGATATGGGTGAAAATCGATTAACCATATGCACTTTTTTCAGTCGATTCACTTGCTGATTCTGTGCTAGAGAAGTGTTGCTGTGATCATTGTAAAATATGGCGAAGTTAGTTTGATTAAAGCTGATAGTATGATAATATGGACTAGAAGACTCGATAATAACTGAATTACTGAACAATGAATGATTGTGGACAGGACAAAAATGAGCAGGATGCCTTCAAGAATCAAGTAATAATAAGACATGACTGATTTTTATGATTCTGAACTAATAAGACTACTTTCTGTGGAATTTTCAAACATCTTGGCAAAATTCAGTTTTGCCCTCTTCCCAGCCTGAGCTGATTATCTCCTTGGACAAATGCATTAACATACATTTCCTGTTATCTTTCTGAGTGATGGCATAGGGACAGGCATCTAATTTTTGTGCAGTTCAGTGAAAGAGGTAGGTCTTAGTGCAAAAGCTCCCCACGGGTTTAGCAATTCTCCCTGGTATGTCTCAGGGTTTTCAGGATCTCTGAGACCTTTAATTATTTCATCAGCCTCGCTGAAGAATTGCATTTAGGATGAACACTTGTGTTGCTTAACATGTTGATGGGTAGAGAGTATATAGATGCTACAAAAGCAACTACATCAATGCTGAAGAGCAGGCGTATCCATGGTTAGGAAGAAGCATACTACTGTCTGCGACTGCAGTCTTCAACCTCTCCTGGCATGGAGAGCTCTACAACTTCCCCACCGCAAGTGGAAGTGGGTGCCACAGTGTGGCTGGAACAAATTTAAGCCTAAGGACAGCAGACTGGTGATTTTAATCACTGCTTGGAAAAAGCCCTTGGAATTTGGGGACTGTTAATCCATAAACACAATGCCTGGTGTTTGGTCTTAAAACACACCATAATGTAGCTCTTAAACTGCACTGTTTGCGTCAGCAAAGTGTGAGGTTTTAGTCCAAATGCACTGAGAATCCCTGTAAGGTTGTAAGTTGTGCTTACAACAGAGGATGTACAAATTGAGGGCTGTGTTTCTGTCTTCTGCATAAATTCTTGCCTGATGCCAGACAGTTCCCATTGTCCCTAATCCTGGACTCTAGGTAGTAAGCAGAAATCAGGCTGTTGACTTCATCTGAGTACAAATTCAGACCAATAAAATCCTGCACGCACAGGTTCAGATTCAGGAAATCATTCAAAATACACTTAATTTGAAGTTAAAAATGTTTATAAGCACTTTGCTTCATCACATCTTAGTTTTTCACTTGAACTGGAGGTAATCTTTCTCTCCTTGACCTATCAAGGTCACTCTGAAGCTTTGTGTTCATAGAATGGTTTAGGAACCCTGAGTATTGTTGGTAAATGTGCTCTGTAGGGTAGTTACTTTGCAGAGGGTATGATCATACCTTTACAAAAGGGTCAATATTAGTCTTCAAACATTTGCGCAGCCATGCTGATCAACCATTAATTTTCTGATATGTTGCCTTTTCTTTTTTATTTAGAAGCTGCAAAAAATTCTGTTCTTCATGTAAAAGCCGAAGTCCATAAATCTCTGGACAGTTACGCGTCCAGTTTAGCAAGAGCTATTGAAGCTGATGTGAAAATCAGCTTGTTTGGGGAAGGTGCTTTACCAGGAGCTCTGTTCCCTGTGCGGACTCTGCCAGGAAGCAGTATGAACACGCGGCGTGGTGTCAGGACCCATGCTAGCCAGAGACTTCAGTTGCAGAGCATCGATGAAGGGAATATTTGACAGGAGCACTGGAGCAAGAACAGAATGAAACCGCTAAGCAGGACCTACTGCAGCTGTTAGTGTTTCCACAGAACCAGGATACCTTGTCAGGATGTTTTCAGTGTTTTTTCAATGCTTGAAAACCAGCTGAATTCTGGTACTTACACCAGTGTTTTACAGATGTATTTGTTTACTGTTTATGGTGCTATTGACTCTCTTGTGCCATGTCTTAAATTGCTATCACACAGTACATAGAAATGCAGGGTTTGGTTTCATCAACCAGATCATTAGTCTATTGAATCTTGGGTCCATTATTGGCCAAAGCTGATACAGGAATAAAAAAGGAAAAGTATGTGCAGTGTTTAATGCATTTCTGCGCTGATCCTTTTCTGACCACCAGGATAATCAGTTTATACTTGATAGCTGGAGTGTCCTGATAGGAGCTTGTGCGTTGGATACTACATACAGCCTTACTGTCACAGACTCCTAAATGAGGAGCATGGACTTCACTACGGGCAAAAGCTGAATGTTTCACAGAGCTCATGCAGATGATGGTTCTACTTACCCTTGCCAGCGGGTATTTCTGCCTGTTCAGCCATCAGAATGCCAGATCTGAAGCTGGATTGAGCATTGCTTCTGCGTTGTGACACACCAGCTTCTGTAGATGTAATGGGTGGGAGCAGACCTGTGCTGGAAGTAGCGCAGAGATGGTATCTGAGGAAATCAACAATGCAGAGTTCTTACTTTCTCTGAGAACTTCAATTAACTTCCCTGGTTCTGCTTTTACTAAAAGGACACTATGTCTGTGGTAAGCTTGGAAGAATATAAGTAAGGTATTACCACTTCATATTCAGGATTCATCTTTACTAGAGAGAAAAGCTCTATGAATTTGTTGGGTTTTTTTCCTTAATCGTGAGGGAATGTAGTATTTAAGCTATAATTACCTCAGTGAGTACGTTTCTTGGAGTATTAATTCATTAGTCTCTAAAATAAGAACATTTGGCACTTAAATTGCACTTTGCATGTTCTTAAGCACTGTACAGACATTACCTTGTTAGGCCTTTGTGACAGGGTTGATCAGCCCTGTTTGCCAGAGGAGGGAAGCTCGGCAACGTCAAGCTGCTGGCAATGAAACAAGCTGTAAAGGTGGGAAGGTTTGTTACGAGAAGAGGGATGGGGTGGATCATACACGCGTGCCTGGCTTGAGGAAGCTTTCTGTGCCTTCCCGGGCTGGCCCCTTCCTTACTTTGTGGGGGTTACAGCCCTGCCTTACTGCTTATTTCAAAGAGAGGGAGACATAAGTGAACAGGATAATTTCTTGGGGGGGACGGGGGTGGTGGTGTTAGTAGCAAACAATCTTAAGGACCAAGGATTTGCATTCGTTTACTCCCACCTCTCCATCTCTCCCCAGAAGTGTTTTGTATGAGTTTTTGCTGCAGATTGTTTGGAGATCAGGGGCAGGACGTTTTGATCTGGGCAAAACCTGCATGTACGCTTGTTAAATCATGGCTGTGTGTGACCTAGTTGGGGGCACAGAAGCAAAACGTTTTTGAAGCAGAGCCTCAGTCCAGTACTGTGTTTAGACATCCTATTTGTCTGTGTTCCCACCTCAGAAATACATTTCAGCACAAGCTTATGTCCATCTCTGGACAAAGCAGCTTGACTTTATGAACTAGACTGAATCCCATTACATTCCCTTGTAAGATACAACTGCATGCTTAAAATTCAGTACATGGTTTGCTGATTAAGAACTGGCTGTAAGCAAGAACACTTAAGCACCAGTAAGGTGGCTCTTTGCGTAACACAGGAACGGAACGACTAGTAAGTGATGTCCTCGCTCCTGTATTTTTTGCTTCTAGTGTGTTAGATAAATTGGCACCCGTGGACACTAAAAAAAAATTAAAAATCCCAGTATTTGCTAGGAAATGCCCTGCCCTGAGGTCATTATTGTTGTCATTAACATTACAGTCACAGTTGCTCGTAGTACTTGGCACTCCTTAAGGTATATGCTTGCCTCGGATGGCTTGAAATATTTTATCTGCATCCCTTTTATTTCGTATTCTTGCATCACAACAAGCTGAGCAAAGTTGTTGGTGAATGTGGAAAGGGCACACGAGAGTAAGTATGCATTGTGGTGGAGTGAAGTCAGTGCTAGCCCAAAACGGTGTACATTTTGGGAAGAAAAATGCCAAGGCAGGTGTTGAAAGCACAAAATTGTTAGTATTGCATAAAAAAATCACGTTTTTCACACAGGTACTGAGCCAAATTCAGCCTTCAAGCAGGTCAGTGGGGTTGTGTCGGGTTTACACCATGAACTGAATTTGGCCGTCAGTGTTGATTTCACTAATCTGTTATTTAGTGTAAATGTTGTTAATATTTTTGTACACACATTATAACCTTTCCATAATTCTGTTATTACCAGAGTCATTCTCCCACTTGAATTGTCATTAACAAAAGCAGTAACTGAGAGATGTGCGCGTTTTGTAAAATTGTATTCCCCGTCTTAAATACAAAAAAAAAACCCCACTATTTCCAGCTTCTGATGGTCCGTGGTGTTTGTTTACCCTACTGCCCTTTCAACTTATTTTTAAATATTTTACTTCTTTTAAAAGTACATTGAACTTGAGCCTACAACTGCCCTTCCACGTCCGGAAGCCGTTCAGTGACGTAGCAATCAATCGAAATGACTGTTAGGTGCCACGCGGCACCACGCAGCTCTCCGAACGCCGAGCAAATTCGGGGGTGGGGGTGGGGGCCGGGGGGACGCAGAGCTGGCCCCTAGGTAAAGCACGGGGCGCCTCGGGCAACAGCGGCGAGCGCTACGCCTCCCCCCCGTGACCGCGCCTCCTCCCCGTGACCGCGCCTCCTCCCCGTGACCGCGCCTCCCCCCCGTGACCGCGCCTCCCCCCGTGACCACGCCTCCTCGAGAGTGGGGAGGG
>VZSC01013297.1:0-22810 GCA_013398225.1 Steatornis caripensis | reverse complement strand
TTCCTTTTTTGGGGGGGGGGGGTGTCTGTGTTCAGGGTGACTTCCCTTACTTGTGACAGGCATGAGAATATGGTATCCCTTCACAGCAGAAACTCAAAATACTTTTTAGGAGGATGATGCAAGGGAGGGAATCCAGCCTAGGCACATGCTGGTTGTTTTAAGCCATGTATGAGACAATTCCCTGTAAGGTAATACAACCTTCTGCAATTTGAGGGTGCTCAGTTTTGATCTGCCTGATGTTGTGTCTGCCTTTTACCCAGAAAGTGATTTGCCTAAGGTGGAACAGTGCACAGCCAGCTCAATCTTTTTAAATAACGTGGCTGTTTCTGGTGGTCTCTCTTGGCCTTGTGGAGTAAGAGTGATCTAGCCGTGAAAGTTTACACTAAGATGAAATAAACTGTCGGTTTGCTTTTTTTTCATAATTGCCAATAACTATGTTCCATAGCTTTTATTATAAAAACCCCTGTTTGCCTAGAGCTCAGAACAGAACCTTGAAATAAACAGTCAGAACCGTTCTTCCTGCTAGTATAGAAAGAAATGTGCAAGTAGGTTGAAGGTTGGGTGCTTTGAGGGGTGTTAAGATTGTCCAAGTCACTTGACTACCTGTTCATTGTGTTTCATAAAAAGGAGGCGGCCCTGCATCCTTCTGTCTCTAATAGTTAGTTTATTTTCTGTTAAAAGACTGTTTAATCACACTGAATGGCACTTAAATTCTTTTGGAGCTGTAGAACAGTAACAAAATACAAATTACTGTGGCATAAGATTAGTGTTTTTAAACTTCTGACCTGATTGTTCTCTGTTGGCAGACAGCTTGGTAAGCACACTCAGGCTTTGGATTGTTTTTTGTTTTGCAGAGTACATTGGCTACAGTGAACATTCAGCTGCTGCCAGATAAAGGGGAACGGTTATTAAAGCAAGTGCGGGATTTGGAAGCTGCACTCAGTGCTCTTAACATTTCGACAGCAGATACTACTGAAAAAGGTAGGGCTGATTTTTTTTTTTTTTCCCCCCAGAACTTTGCAGAACAGTTTCTCTTACTGTAGTGGTTAATATTGAGGAAAAATAGCATAAACGTATATGTGGCACGTCATCTATATAAAGTTTCTCTGTTGAGATTCACTGAAGATGAAAAGTGTTAGTTGTGAACTGTGTGTCTGGGAGAGGATGAATGGAACAATTCAGATGTTTCCTCTGAAGTGAGGTGGCTTCCTGAGAGAGTTTTCTCCCATAGTTAGGACCCAGGGCTAGTTCTGTTTCCAGCTTTGGCTACGTGGTTGAGGCAGGTGTGTCTCTGATAACTTGTCAGTGCAATGTTAACTTCCTCTTCCAGTATGGAACGATGCTGCTTATGCATGTTTTGGCTGCTGCGTCTGAATGTTTGAGTTAACCAGGTACAAGATAAGCAGCTTCCAGCGTGTCGTTCCTGTAAAGTGATTTCCTAATTCTATTAGCTAGTAATAATCACCTGTGGAAGAGAGGCATTTTCTTGAGTTACCTGTACAACCACCTCAACAGGAGATTTACTTTGTGATCATAATATCAATTGTGCTGATGAAAAGATCCGGTTTGACTACTCTGGAAACTGAGGGTCTCTAGCAAGGAAGCGGTAACTCACAGGCCACCACACAAAATGCAGTCCCAATGTTTTGTACCATATCTGGTTTTAAGCAAGACAGACCTTTCCAGGAAGGAGAGAAAAGCTTACGAGTTCTTGACCCATTTGTTCTTGGATGTTTTGATAGTTTTTGTGACCAAAACATTGACAAGAAAGGTGTCTTTAAAAGGAATAAATCCTCTGGGAATAGTGTGCAGAACTGACCTTGTGTTTGCACTAATCTGATCACAGTTGCAAAGTTTACTGTGTTGGTATAAACCATACATCGAGGCTTGAGCTGAACTGCATTGCCTATCACAGAGAAGCAGGCTAAGAGCATGCATGTTAGTAGCTGTGGTGGCTAAGGTGGCAACCCATTACCCTGCTGTTAAATTCATGTGACCACTTAATAATATTTCGCAAGCAGACCACTGGGCACAATGAAGGCCCTTCTTTGGGCTGTAATGCAAGGCTCTGAGGTCCATTATGCAACATTTTCAACCCGCAATTCCTTTCTTAAGGGGAGGATAGCACAAGCAGCAGCTTCCAGGAGGAGCCTTTGCCTAACCCATTTGGCAGGACAGGTGGTACAAAGTCGGTAACATCACTACCACTCCAGGATCCTGCAGCGAAGACCTCTTCAAGCTCACACAGTCACCTCTCTGCTGCTGCTGCTTTGGGTTCCAGTGAATATTACAGCCACAGTTTTAGAAGTAAGTACAGAAAGACTTATTTTTGCGAAAGAGAACGCTGGTGAGGACTGTTTCTGTAAGAATCCTGCAACTCGTGGGTATACATGAGAGTACTAAACCTTTTTTGTTACTGAGAGCTGCCACACAGGCATCTGTAGCCACTGAGATCAGTCTCTGAGGTGAAAGATCTGCTTGGGAAACTCAGCTTTGTAAATGCATCTCGTGCATAATACTGTATCTTTTCAGTGAACTTTGGTGTGCAGAATCTGTATGGAGGAAGAATGACAGAAGACCGAATCAGGGCCGTGCACAGTGCCACAAGTGAGGCTATTAATCATCTTCACAAATCTTTAGAATCCTGTCCAACAGAGCAGACAGTAGCTGAAGA
The DNA here is from genome assembly GCA_013398225.1 of Steatornis caripensis. Lineage (NCBI taxonomy): Eukaryota > Metazoa > Chordata > Aves > Caprimulgiformes > Steatornithidae > Steatornis > Steatornis caripensis. The sequence goes on along the minus strand of VZSC01013297.1, from coordinate 20,136 downwards.
TCCCTCCGGATTGAAGGTGAGTTGGCAAGGATGGAGGATGTCATGCTGATGAACTTGCAGGTTTCTTGTTACCTTCATCATTAAGTGTAACATCTGGGTGATACCCTAGAGCAGCCTACACTTTCACACTTTGAAGTACTTTGCACTTTTCATCTTGCTGGAAGGAGACACTCTTTTCCATCCATGAGAGTTGCTTCAGATTGTCAGTACTGATGTTCTACCCTCTTCCTGTGGTGTCTTCAGAGTATTTAGTGCTTGAATTAAGTAGTAGTGCCTCAGAGAAAGCAAGCAACCCACAACCATGTGTTTGTACCTGACTGGCAGAGCAGAGGCAGGTCTCTAGTGAGGAGCAGACCGAGAACCTTCTTATTGTTCTTTCCTCCCAGTTGCTCTTCCAGTGAGCTGTAAGAAATAGCATTTTAGAAATGTTGCAGGTGATTGGAGTCTGTTGGGTTGCATGGACTCAGAGTAGTCTGTTCTTATCTGCCAAAGAGCAGCTCTTTATCAGGTGGTGCAAAACACATAGTTGAGGTTATGGGCAAGGTAGTGGAAGGCACGTGCTTCTACAGAATGGTGCATTAATGTCTATATATTGTGTCACTTGTCAGATCCTCTTGGGACCTTTTCAGTGCTGGGGAATGCCATTTAATGTCTAATGATATTATGTAGCCCCTCTTCCTGTCTTTTAAGAGTCTATTGGGGTCTTGGAGTTGGTGAGAAAAGGGGAAATCTTCTCAATTCCTCTCCTTAACAGTGGTGCCTGTTGTGAGCAAGGTAGGCTTAGGTGGATGTTCCACCTGAACGAACTGCCTTACGTGCTCTCAGAGCATTTTGAGGTGCTAGGTTGGATTATGCATAAAGCATTAGCAAAGCTGATCTATGGTACTGCTGACCTCGTGCCTGCTGGAGTGGCTTATCTTGGGTATCCCTGTCCATGTGGGAAAAGAACAGGTAGGCAAACTCAGATTTTTGTAGGACAGTTCAACTGGATAATTTGGTACAGGAAGCAGAAGTGTCTGAACTTTGCAAGACGTTTCCTTCAAATCTTCTGTCTTGACCTCTCAGGTTCCACTGCTGCTGCACCAAAAACAGGCGCTCGCATGGCTACTCTGGAGAGAGAGTCAGAGACCGTGTGGAGGAATTCTGGGTAAGCAACAGGACAGGAAAGTGGATTTGGGCAGGGGGACAGATTTTTGGCAGCAGCAGCTTGGTACATAACTTACTCGGAGGTCAATAACTAGTTATTTTGTAGGCATGTCGAAGGAGCTTGTTTTTCTGTGCCCTTTGACCAATTACAGCTATTAAATCGTTACTAAATTGTACCCTGAAGTGGTCATATGTGTATTTTTATTTCCAGGGTTCCCCAGGGCAATTTCTGTTGCAGTATTTACTTCAGTGTAGATGTGAGCTAGTGGGGCTTGTTTCTGCAGGTCATCACAACTTCTGTGTGTCTTTTTCCAGCGGATGACATGGGCTTGGGGAAGACTCTAACGATGGTTGCACTCGTTTTGGCCCAGAAGCAGCTGAAGCCAGAGAAGAGAAAGGAGAAGTTAGAAATATGGCTATCCAAAAATGGTACAGGATTGTTTCCATCATACAGTACATACATTATGATGCAGTGCCATTGGAAATGCCTAAAGCATTATAGGTTAATGGCTCGTAAAACAGCAGACTATCTGTGCTTAATTCTCTTCTGTAGGACAGTTCCATTGGGCCTAATGTTTACTTCGTTCCCTTGAAAGACCTTTCTCTTGATCGCTGTTGTTTGTTCTTCCATTGGATGTGTAGGGTTTCCCCAAATCATTGCTTCATATTGTTTGGGGATTTATTTTTTTTATTGGTTAGTTTCCTGAACCAGGTAAAGACAGCATATGCTGTTTTGAAAAACGTTTTGTAGTTTTTTCAACATATGCAAATGTATGCATAGTTTCCATAGCATAAGGACTTCAGTTAGTTACTACTCACCTCCTTGTGACTCATGTTTTCTTTTTTTTTCTTTTTCCCCTGTAAGTTTACTTTTATCCTGTCCATGGAGATAAGTGATGTTAGAGTTTTTAAACAGTATTTTTTGTGTCCACAACCTGTCACTGTCTCTATCCTCATGGAACTGGTTGGACTACTTTTTCCTGTTTTGCCAAGTTTACTGACTATGTGTTTGTTTTTCCTGTGTGTTTCAAAATGGTAACATTTCAGTCTTCTAGAACAGGAAAGAATAATTTATTTGGAACTGTATTCTCAGGAGAGATCAGGGTTAGTTCCCGAATTCTAACCTTTCAGCTTATCTAAAGGAAGCGCACAGATACATGGTATAACTCTGAGTGGAGAGAAAGTGGCGCTTTAGTATTTAAGTAGAGTTTTTTCCACCCAGAACTAACAGTCCCCAGGAATGCCATGTGGAGGTGTCTGCTTCACGAACTGTGTTCACAGGAAAATTGGACCAATCTTCTTAATCATTTCCAAAACCTCTGTCTTTGTTGTAGTCTAATGTGAAGACATTGTAACCCATCTGCGATATTTCCCTGCAGATTCCACTGTTATACCTTCCCACGGCACTTTAATAATTTGTCCTGCATCCTTGATCCATCACTGGAAGAACGAGATTGACAGACATGTGGGCTCTGGCAAACTGAGGGTGTATTTGTACCATGGGCCAAACAGAGAGAAATATGCAGAGGCGTAAGTGCTAAACCATAGATATGACCAAGAAAAGTAAAATACTACTTAATGAGAGATTGTGTATATCAAGAGTTTAAATTCAGCGGCTGTAGAATGTTGGAAGAACCTGAAGTATGGAGATGTGGAGGATCTAGAAGGTCAAGCTGATGTCTGCTGTTGAAGTGTATATAGCAAAACCTTTATGGCTTGTACCCGTTCCAAGTGGTTCTGGTGCAGACTATTGCTGTTCCTGATAACAAAAAAAGGTGTACGTTATCTGAAACACCTCTTGCTTGCAGACATTGTCAGTGGCAGTCTCTTCCATGCTTGTGCTTTGTCATTGTATTTTTTTTTATCAACTGTATGTATAGATCAGAAAATTTTCTACACCACTTTAGGCCGTGCTGAGCAGTGTTTCTAGGTGCCAGATTCTAAGTAGCGTTCATCTCACGTGGAGCGCATTCTGTACCACTGAGCCTGTGGTGTCTACTTTCACTATCCATAAAAGAGGACAATGTGCCCTTCCTGTTTGACTGCTGTGAAGTTCCATTTTTTTATAAAACTCTGCACTTCAGTTCTTGTAGAACTGGGCTCTTAACCTTGAGCATGCATTTTGTCTGCCTTGCAAAATTAATTCCTCAGCTGTTCTTATTCTTGATTACTGCTTTCCCTTTGTGCAGGCTCTCTCAATACGATGTTGTTGTCACAACCTATAGCCTTCTCTCCAAGGAAGTTCCCACAAGCAAAGAGGAGGGGGAAGTCCCTGCTGAGGACCATGATCTGGGGGTGAGAAGCTGTATTGTTGATGGAAGATTGCTTAATGTTTTGTTCTGAGGTGTAGCAAGCCATTACTGTTCTCACTACAGTGAGGAGCAGGTTGAATAATTTTTCCCCATAAGTCCCATATTGAGTTTGCACAATAAAAATAAAGTGATTAAAGTGCTGTGAAGTGCAGAAAGAAAATGGGGGAAAAGTATTCACAATAAATCTGTTCTGTAGTAATATAGGATACACTACACTAAATAAATTGAAATGTCCTAAAAAAATACTTTTAACAGCACAATGATGAATCTCATACTCCTCCTTTTGAGGTGAGACCATAAAGGCACACTAGAATCTCCTTTTTGGTCTTATTTGCTGCTCGAAGCACTAATATAACTTTAAACTACCAGAAACGTGTTGTGCTTACATGCTGCACTCTTGAAGAAACAGCAGTGTATTTGCTAGGCTATGAAAATAATAAAGTGATTGCCGAATGCTAACTGAACTTGGCTACATGGTATAGAGTCCTTTGCTGGTGGATATTTTTCTCCTACCTATCTGTGCATGGATCTAGATGTAGATGTCTTGAAGCAAACGGGCCTTTTAATTTCCTGAAACTTCAAGGTGGCGTCTGTAAAACTGTAGAGAAATCAGAATAATTATATGTGGTCCTTGGTCTGAGCCTAGCAAATTTTTACTGATACGGAATGCCTCTTGGGAAGAAAGAGGCGATAAAATGTTAAAAGCAAGAAAAACAGCAAAAGATTAGAAATTGCTATTAAGAACAGGCAAAACTGTTATATTCTTTGGCTTATAAATTTTCATGGAAGCTTTGGAGAGATTACTTTCTTGAGAGCATCTCTTACACGGCAGTAGGAGCTCAGAGTACTGCTGACTAACATGAGAAAAAGGCTTCTTGCTGGAAAAAGTATGTTTGCTTCTAGAGAGCCTAGGAAGGTTATTGCTCTGGGCTATAAATAGTCTGCTTTTTCTTTCAGACTGGGTTATCTCGCTGTTCCCCTCTGCTCAGGGTAGCTTGGACTCGAGTTATATTGGATGAAGCTCACAATATTAAAAACCCAAAGGTCCAAACCTCTATAGCTGCGTGCAAACTGAGAGCCGGTGCCAGATGGGCTGTCACTGGGACGCCAATACAGAACAACTTACTGGACATGTACTCTCTCTTGAGGTGAGCTGGCTGCATGTGAACACATGGACAGGGCTCCAATTCCAGTAATGCTTCACTGATGAAGTGTTGAAGTTGTTTCTAAGTTTGAGAGGTTTGTAAGATTTGCAGGGTAGCGAGACTAGTTATGTTAACACTTCAGGCACTGGATTGCAAAGGCTGTGGCTGAGGCATTGCGCAAGGCTGACTGCCTGCCTCCTGTTGCGTGTAACTATTCTGCTTCCATAGAGGACAAAGGGGAAGTTACGTCAGATCTCCTGTGTCTCCAAGATGAAGATCCACAAACCAATTTCAATGAACAGAAGTTTTTTGTCATAATCGTTGTTCCCACTAGGACAGCCTGGGAGGACCTTATTAAAGAATGTTGTGCTACAGGGGCATTGAAGGAAAGGGTGAAAACTTTGGCTTGTCTAAACAAAGGATAACAGGTTAAACTCTGTGCTCCTTGTTGCTGATGGAGGGGAAAGATTATGAAGGGTGTTGGAGAACCAGAGAATTTGCATTTGAAATTCATTTTGGATAATTGGAATTATGGGATTTTGAAATAACAAATGAATATGCTTTGGCAAGTGCTTGTGCTTCTTGATGCCCTTCATTTGCTGGTGATGCTTGAGACGTAAGGAGCTAAGAGGAAATGGTGGGTACAGAGCCAGAAAGATGCTTTCACTGTGCTAGTTGGTGGTAAGACTTCTAAGCAAACAAGTTATTGGCATCATTACACTGGAAGTGTTTTACTGCCCCTTGCAGTTGTGGCTGACCTGGAAGTGGTTTGGTTTTGGATAGCAAGGAATTTGTTTCTGGTCATTCAGGATTAACTGAAGAACTTTTCTTCCCTTGGTATGAAGTCTCCTTCCCTCCTGTTGTAGGTTTCTACGTTGCTCTCCTTTTGATGAATACAAAGTGTGGAAGTACCAGGTAGATAACAACACAAAGAAGGGAGGAGAGAGGCTAAGCCTCTTAACCAGGAGCCTCTTATTACGGAGAACTAAGGACCAGCTGGATTCAACTGGCAAGGCCTTGGTAAGAATGTGACACTCCACAACCAGATAATCGTTCTGTTGTTTTTGTTGCAGTAGCCAGTCAGTTCTTTACAGGCATGTTTGAGTGGGTTTTTCTGTCTACCGTGGTGTCTTGAGTAAGAGGAGTGAATGCCTGTGGGATGCTTTGGTTGCTTATCCAGAAAGCAGAAATATTTAATAATTAATTGACTGATTAAGCCTTATAGTTATAAATCACATGCAGACAAGAATATGTCAAGTAATTGCAAGTAGGTGCCCACTTAGTGGAAAGTTAGTCTAGGTCTCTGAGCTAGCCTAGATCATAGCTGAGAGTCAAAGCTGCTGTGTGTCGAATGGATCCAGTGTGTACTGGGGCATTGGCATTCCACATTACTCTTTACAAATAGTCTGTTAAACTGAGGTCATTGGTGTGTCTGTAAGCCTTTAAAAGGTGTAGTTCTGGTGTACTGTCTGATTCTGAATGGGGAACTGAGAAGCTACCTTTACAATGCAATAAATTAATCCCTCCATGGTAGCTGTGTGGCAGTCAGCGCTTAGTTGCTCGTGCCTCTTGCTGTCGGATGATTTGGAATAAAGATTTTTATCTAGAGTGTTAACTAGGCTACTTAAAGTTCTGTGGGTATCTCTGTTGTATCATAATTGCATTAATATGAATAACTAATGAAGAAACAAAAACTATTTTCTGAAACTTAGGTTATTGTTAAATCTTGGAACACCGGTGTTTGGGATGCTGTATAAGATCTTTGCACTACATACATCTAATCCTGTGTATCTCTGTATTTTTACTTCAGGTATCTCTGCCTCAGCGCAGGATGCAGTTGCATCAGTTAAAACTTTCAGCGGAGGAGCAGTCTGTATACAATGTGCTCTTTGCAAGATCCAGGTATGATTGTGGGAAGAGAGAGGGTATTTTGTGGTTTTGTTTCTTACTAGTACGAAAAATCAGAAAGAGAAATCCACTTTAGATGAGGAGCGCTTTGGGGCAAATTCCTGTTAATTTTTTCCCTTTCTGACTATCTGTCAATTATGTTTGAAAATATATTGCTTGTTCTGGTAATAGTTGAAACCGATGCACCTCTTTTCTCCCATATGCTCATGCCTTGTATGAGCTTTTTATTCTAGCCTTTCACTTAATCTCACTGTTTTCAAGACTCCAAAGACTTGGAACTGCAACAGCAGTTCTTAAATGGTGATGTGCCAGCACCTGTAAAGGAGGGAATCTTCTTTGCCTTGTGATATGTATACAATCGGAAATTATGCTGGCCTCTCCAGATGACTGTAATGCAAGCCAGCATCACTTTGTGTTCTTCTAGGGTCTCTTTCAACAGTGTGGCTGTAGAGTCTTCCTTTCCTTTAAATATACATTTAAAGATGTTCTTTTATTACGAAGAATGTTGTCCATTGGGCCCTGGCTCTTACTATACTCATGGTATTCCAATGAGCAGACTTGCTTCCTCTTGTGTTTTCCAAAATGGATCTTGGTTTTGATAATGTTCAAGTGAAACACAACTGGGAGGTTTTGTGATCTTTTTGTGACTAAATGATCAATGAAACCTTCCTTACCTTAATGCGTCATCAGCTTGCTTGTTAAGCTCAGATCCCTTTTGCCTTTTTTCCTGCTGTAAATCTCACAGTCTGTCTCGTATTTCCAGGTCAACGCTACAATCCTACCTGAAGAGACAAGAGCAGAAAAATGAAGGCACAGAGTGTGCTGGCGGTAACCCGTTTGAGAGAGGTTTGTGCACACCCTCCCCTGAAAACATTTGCGGAAGCGACTCTTAAGTGCACAATTAAGGAGGGGGAACAGACCTGGCCACATGGGGTCAGGACTTAGAAATTATTTGGAAAATGCTTTGCTGCTCCCTTGATGTTACGAAAAATCCTACCATGATATACCAAAAGTCTCTTCTCACTGTTTTGGCTCTGGGAAAATCTCTTAACCTCCCTGGGTGTAAAATTCTCTTCTGAAATAAAGGTCTAATTGCTCAGAAAGGAGTGTTAGTATGTGGTACTCTGATTTGTGTTGGGTTTGTTTTGGTTTGTTTTTTTTTTAAGTGGGGGGTGAGTTCCTGTGTTAAATCAGGTATTTCCTTGCCTGTTTGTTCCTGTTTCTTATTGATGAAACTCTTGCTGGAGGTGGCTGGGTAGTGCTTGGAAATTCTTCCAAGAGTTCTTGATGTTTTGTCTTCCTTGGCAGTTGCACAGGAGTTTGGGCTTAGTCAAAAGGAATTTCTAGCAGGCTCTCAAAGTGCCTCTCAGGTCTCAAGTACTGTCCACGTCTTGTCCATGTTGTTGAGGCTCCGTCAGTGCTGCTGCCATCTCTCCTTACTGAAAATGGTAATTGCATGGCATTGTATTGTAGTGGTGTGGGGATTTTTTTTAAAGTGTTTGTGTAAGTTAACAGACTTTGTAACACTGGTGCATCACTTAGCTAGAGGTGTATGAACTCGGACATTTCTAGGACTGTGTGTTTTGCAGCCCGAGAGGTTTTAGGTGGGCATACCTCCTACTGAATTTTCCCCAGCGTGACCTGTGTGGGCAGCTGTGTCTCTAGAAATAACCTTTATTCAGATTAACAAAAAAAGAAAAAGATTTTTTAATGGCGAAGAAGAAATCTTGATCTTAACCTAGTCTTGAAAGGTGCACCAGTCCACAGGTGTAGCCTGTTTCAAAGGCTTGTGTCTTGGAGAGCTCTATAAGTGCCTTGACTGAAGTTGCTTTGCATGAAGTAGACTAATCTTTCAGAAGTTCTTTGTTTTCTGTTAAAAAGCAGCTGTAGAATAAGTCCAGATACTAAGGCAGGGATTTATCTTCTAACATGTTTAATCCTGCAATTGTTAAATGCTGTGGGAGGGGGAATCTGAGGAGGCTGAACCACAGAAGATGGCTGAGCTCACATGCTTTCCCTACGCTGCCGCTTCATGGGACAGAACAAGGGGCCAAAGGGACTGTTGTTCTGACCCAGTAGTGTTTCTTAACCATTCTGTCTTCATATTGCACAGCTTCCTTCAAACCCCGCTGTCCTCAGCAGACATTGTGTAGACTGTGGATCAGTACTGAATTTGATCTCAGGCTCGACTGTGATCCCTGATTATATTTTCTTTCCCACAGGCTCTGGACCAAGTTAACTTGAACAGTGAAGGCCTTTCCCTCTCTATCGAGGAACAACTTAGTGCTTTGACCATGTCTGAGCTCCAGAATCCTGATTCCAAATCAACAGTCTACCTCAACGGCACAGCTTTTAAAACAGATATCTTTGAAATCACCAGGGAGAGCACGAAGGTATTCTGTTCTGGTTGTGGCTTTCTTACCTTCCATGAGAAGCTTAGATTTCAGCACTTTGCCTTTAAAATTGTTAATGAATTGACACACCTTGGTAATTGCAGATGAGGCCAAGTTGGCAATTTAGATGAAATCAAGTGAGTAGATTGATAGTCTGCTGAGCTCCTTCTGGGAAGGCTCCAACTTACCGGGTGTCAATGGCTACTTCTAATAAAGCTATGAGAATCTGACTATGCTGAAAAACTGTCAGTGAAAATCTTGAGCAATGGATTCACGTAAGTTTTTAGAAAAGCAAGCATGTGGGAAGAGCACGGTGCTTGTGAAGAGCTTGAAAACAATGGGGTGGCAGTAACTTAGCTTCTCACAGGAAGGTTGGAATCTGTAAAACATGCTTGTATGATTTGCTTTCTTAACCCCATTTTCCATGGTGGGAGTATTCTTACTAATGACTATTAAAATATCTTGGAAGTCTGAGCATGGAAGACATTCCAATTGAAGAGTTCTTTTGATCACTTCCTGTTTTAATGAAGAATAGCCAAGCGGGAGCAAGCAGACCTTTTTTTTTTTTCCTGCAGATAGCTCATCTCTTAGCTGAACTGAAAACTATTCAGAGTCACTCCGAGTCCCAGAAAAGGTTAGTACACATGTCCTTTTCTTTAGTCATAGTGATTGAGAGAAGTATGTCTCTTGACAGCAGCAGAAATAGTTTAAAACAATTGAATACAATACTTCTGGTATGGTAAAATGGTGGCAGTACTACAGTAGTTGAAAGCTGATTGTGAGGAAAAAAAAAATTAAGACGAAAGAGGGTAGTCTAAGAAGTAGGTAAGTGGAAATTTAGGGGACTGTGTGAGGAACCCCAAGCCCTGAAGCTCAGGAGGACTCTTCTCCAAAAAAAGAATTGAGAAGAATTTGGTTGTGCTGAGAAATATTTGCCCTCAGCTCTGCCACCCACCCTCCAAAAAAAGTGAGGGAATAAAGCAGTGGTTAAAACTGAACCTGTTTGAGATAAAGGAATACATTGATCAGAGGACTTAAGTGTTGCTGAAGTCTTGCAGCGCTCAACTATGCAAGTTCTGTGTGTCTCTGCTCTGCACTGGATTGCAGTGTTAAAGGGTTTTCTGCTTGATTTTGTTAAACAGTGTAGGATGTGCTTACAGGTGTGTGGCTGCAAAGTGTTAACACTTGTGGTGTTATGTTACGGGTGGGTTGGAAGGGGAATTCCTGTTCTTGGGCAACTCCAGAGTTGCACCATACGTAGAAAGCTTTTTGCAAAATCTTTTCTAAAAAGCATTCCCACCATAAGAATGGGAACACCAACATTAATTTTGTTCCATACCAAAAAGCTATCAAACAAATTATTGCCTCCCAAACTGTTTAACCCAAAAAGTGTGGGGAGTGAGAGGCCCAGGGAAATCCAAGTTTGGTGTTGCTATGGATTAATTTTGCAGAAAAAGCTCAGAATCATGATCGGTGGGTGAAAATGTAAAATCCAAAAATAGAGCTGAAAGTTACAGACTTAATTTGTCTGAAGTTATTGGGAATCAGCCTTCCACAGCAGATTCTCCCACTACACCTACAGATGAATCGGTTTCTGAATTGGGAAGGGACTTGGCTCCAGTTTGCAGTGGGAAAGTGTGCCTGATTTCCTCCTCTTGGGTGAGACACTGCAAAACCCAAACTGTTAGAGTACACACAGAACTTGTCATAAACTCCCTTTTCTGTCTCCAGTGTTGTTGTGTCTCAGTGGACCAGCATGTTGAAAGTTGTGGCTGTACACCTCCAGCGACTAGGCCTGAAGTATGCAACAGTGGATGGCTCTGTCAATCCTAAACAAAGAATGGATGTGGTAGAAGAGTTCAACAACAATCCCAAAGGGCCTCAGGTATGCAATCAGGGCAGGGAAACAGTTACTAGCATTGCTATGAGCAGCAGTGATAGCTGACTTCGTTATTCTGTTTACTGGCACCACCTCTAGGTGCCAAGATCAGCAGGGAAAGAGCTGAAAAAACAAATGTATGCCTTGCAATGGGCAGGAGCTGCTGCTAAAGAGCTCCTTTTGGTGTTAATCTTCTATACTGAGATCATCTGACTCCGAAGCTAGTTCAAGGTTGTCCAAATCTTCAGTTTGTTCAAAGATGTTTTTGCCACAGAGTATTGTGGAAGATACCGGGCTGGTTAGCTCTGCTCAGAGCAGGTTGATTGTTTCCAGCTCATGTCACTGTGTTGGAAGATGGCTCATTCTTTATATCACATGCTTGCCAAGGAACCTGTGAGACTTTCTTCCTGTTTTCCAGCACACTAAATACTTTGTGCCAGACTAGTTCTTTTGAGAAGAGAATGACAGCTGAATGTGTGAGTGAGGGTAAAATTTACAAGACCTTGTCTCACCCCAGCATAAGGGTAGGAAGATTGGGCTTGGGGTGAGAGAAGTCAGTGTTGCACACTTCCAAAATAAGGTGACCCGTCTGTGACCTGTTTAATTTTTGAGGTGTCTTTTTTTGCGGTTGTTTTTTTTTTATACTGATTAACTGCAGTGCTTTGGCTCTTCTAGCTTCTAGTCTGAAATTTTGGCTAAGGCAAGGAACCTTGCCAGGTGACTGAAGAAGTCTGAATCCAAATTCATTGTTCATATGGGTGCACTTTCATCTGAACACTGACATTCCTGTGATTGAGGCAGGACAGCATGACCTGGACAGGCTGTAGAGTTGGGCAAGAGAGGAACCTGATGAAGTTCAACAAGGGCAAGTGTAGGGTCTTGCACCTGGGGAGGAACAACCCCATGTGCCAGTACAGGCTGGGGGCTGACCTGCTGGAGAGCAGCTCTGTAGAGAAGGACCTGGGAGTGCTGGTGGACAACAGGTTCACCATGAGCCAGCAGTGTGCCCTTGCGGCCAGGAAGGCCAATGGCATCCTGGGGTGCATTAAGAAGAGTGTGGCCAGCAGGTCTGCTCTGCCCTGGTGAGGCCACACCTCGAGTACTGTGCCCAGTTCTGGGCCNATCAATATGTAAAGGGCGGGTGTCAAGAGGATGGGGCCCAGCAACAGGACAAGGGCAATGGGCACAAACTGGAACACAGGCAGTTTCACCTGAGCATGAGGAAGAACTTCTTTACTGTGAGGGTGACAGAGCACTGGTGCAGGCTGCCCAGAGAGGCTGTGGAGTCTCCTTCTCTGGACATATTCAAAACCTGCCTGGACGTGTTCCTGTGCAACCTGCTCAGGGCGCACCTGCTTTGGCAGGGGGTTGGACTGGATGATCTCCAGAGGTCCCTTCCAATCCCTGCCATTCTGTGATTCTGTGACAGGCTGTCTCCTCTGAGGATGGATCTGTGACTGGAAGTGGAGAATGTGGTGCATTAGCTTGTCTTCTTTGCTGGATTTCTTGAACAAGCTGCTATCTACAAAACAGATATTTCTCCTTCTAGCTGTGAACTTAAACAGAGGAAGATTTGTGCAGCTATATGAATAGCTGACCCCTTAAAAAAATCAGGCTTTTAAGGTACCATACTAATGAAATTGAGTAGTAAATATATATAGCAAGTGTGTCTGTCCTTTAATTATTTTCTTGCCGTACAAGAAATATTTCTAAATTGGCTATCTGCTATATCCCCTTTCCTCCCCAGCTACTCATCTTTTTCTAATACTAGGTTATGTGGAAACAAAGTGAAAGGAGTAGCAGGCCATTTCAGTCCTAAGTACTCATTGTTGTTAATTCAGAGTTGGTGCTGATTGTTCCCATTGTTGGCAACAGGCTGCAGTCAGAGAGGCTGGGGGACATAAGAGAGCCTGAATTTTTCAGTCCTTTCTTTAGTCTGTAAAATCTAGGGGTAACGCACATGGAGTGGTAGACTGGCCTCTCTGAGCCATAACTTCCATGTCCAGGCTTCTATGCCTTATTCAAGTAGCATCTGACAAACTCCCAAATACATAATAAATATACACATGTAGTATAAATATGATAAACAGATCCTTTGGTTTAGATTAATGTGGAGTATATGAAGTGTTCATTTTCTGGAAACAGGCTTCTTAATTTAACTCTTTTTTTGGCCTTTGAAGGTAATGTTGGTCTCATTGCTGGCTGGAGGTGTTGGCCTGAACTTGACTGGAGGAAACCACCTCTTTCTCCTTGACATGCACTGGTAAAGAGAAATAAAAGATTAATCTCAGAGGATGGATTTAGAGCATGCTGTTTTCTTTCTCACCATGTGTATTGTGACTTCGGATACAACAGAGTTAAGAGGGCAGCATTTAGCTGAGAGTAAGGGCTAGTGATTTGTTATAGAAAAGTGTTTTTACTACAGCCTTCTTCCAAGCCACTCTGATTTGTCAGTCCAGTGCTCATCACCATGAGATACAGTTCTATAAGGGGTAAAAAATAGAGGAGGATAACAGCAATCAAAAGAAGGAAATATGCAGCCTTTATCACAAAAGGGTACTGGAGACTCAGCAGTGCCTGGATTAATTTCTTGCAGTAATAAAAATAGTACAGTAATGCCTACAGAGAATTTATCTTGAAACAAATCGATTGGGTTGAGCATAGTCAGTAATCAAGCATAGCTAGTGTACCTTGGGATTTTACAGGGCTATGAATGAAAATATGAGCTCATAATATTTATGTTGTCTCTGAAAGTCAGAATGGCCCTTTTTTTTAACTAAATATTGCTCGTGGGAACTTACAAAGCAAACTGATGTGTTTCAGTACAAAACCAGCTGCTGGGTAGCAGCCTTAAGGAGACATTTCTACAATATGGAAGTTATGCCAACAATTATTCCCTGTAACTGGTGTGTCAAACAGAACCACTTCTTATGTAAATATTCCCGAGTGAAGGCCTCTTTCAATGGAGTTTGCCTTCCTCCTAGACTCTCCTCACCAGCTACTCAGCTTTCTGTGAGTGCTAACTATTGGCCAGAAATATGGGGCTACGTGATGGAACAGTGGTCTTAATTCACACAGCTGACTGTATGTGGAGTTGTAGCATAGCTCTACCAAGGGCAAAGGGAAATCTGGTCAGGTAAATTTTGGTGATCAAGCTAGTAAACCTAAGGTAACCTGGGAGCAGTTTTAGTTCTACAGAGGAAGAAAATAGGGTGCTCCGGAGGCAGACAAAAGAGGCAAGCACAGAGGCTTCAATATTTCAATTATTCCTGAACGTAAGCTATTAAGCTATTCCTGAACATAAGCTTAAGCTATCTTTTTTTTCTTTGCAGGAATCCTGCTCTTGAGGACCAGGCATCTGACCGCATTTACCGAGTGGGGCAGCAGAAGGATGTTGTGATACACAGGTCAGGATTTTCCTTAGCAGTAAATGAGGCTGTTGCTGCTCATGTACTGCCTGGCTTTAGTTGGTGAGGCAAGGACGTGGTCTGAGGCTTGTTTCTTTACTTAAAGCTAGGCACAAGGTCTGATGGTGGGATTGGGGTTTGGGCACCGAGACAGAGAGACCGCATGAAAATGTTTCTGTGGCACTTGCCTGCATGTTGCTGTTCTGATGGCTAGCAGTGGTTTATTGTTTTTCAACCTGTGGTTTAGGGCCCGTTCATTCTGGAGAACGATTCAGGCACTAAGCTGTTTCTCTTCTCATATTGAGTGGAGATTTTTCACCACGCTCCCTAAACTTGGACCTTCCTAATATCACTAACATAAACACATAGAGCACTTCTAGTTAGCGGCAAAAGTTGACTTTTAGAAAAAGTATTGTAATTGTAAGTACTAAAAGGCTAGCTTAGGTACTGTAAACACACAGCAAATTCAAAGCAACTGGAATCTAAAATGCTATTTTGTGTACGACACTTTTAGTATAACAGGTGCTGTCAGTTATCAAGCAATCGTTACAGGATTTTGTCACAGAATTACTATTGCTTCAGATGACCAAAGTTGAGGCCTGAAGTGCATCAGACTTTTATTTGAAATGTTATCGTATCTGGATATGAGAACAGCTATTTTCTGTGCACAGGTATATTTTGTCAGTCACGTAATAGGCTGTTAATTTTAAAGTGAGACTACCTTAGGAAATTTACTGGGGAAGTTATTATATAATGCTAACACTTTTCCTAGCAGCTGAGATGATGTGGCCTTGGTTTTTTTAGGTTTGTCTGCGAAGGAACGGTAGAAGAAAAGATCGTACAACTCCAAAGGAGGAAGACAGTTCTTGCCCAGCAGGTTCTGTCAGGCAAAGGGGAGGCCTCCTCTAAGCTTACTCTGGCTGACCTCAAAATTCTCTTCGGCATCTAATTATCCTTTACGATACACAACAGAAAGTGTTTTTTATACCTACAAGTAACTATGCAGATTTCAACAAAGGACAGCTGTTTTAAGGCAGTAGTTTATTTTGAACAAGTACATTTTTGTAACTGTTCTAGCAATAAAAGTTACCAACTTAAGGAATTTGTTTTAATACTAAAATTAGTATGCATATTCAAAGGCTAACAGAGTTATAAAGTAAACTGTTTAAAACACTTTTGAGTAAATACTAAAACCAAACATTTGCTGTNTGCAGATTTCAACAAAGGACAGCTGTTTTAAGGCAGTAGTTTATTTTGAACAAGTACATTTTTGTAACTGTTCTAGCAATAAAAGTTACCAACTTAAGGAATTTGTTTTAATACTAAAATTAGTATGCGTATTCAAAGGCTAACAGAGTTATAAAGTAAACTGTTTAAAACACTTTTGAGTAAATACTAAAACCAAACATTTGCTGTAGATAGAAAACTTACTTTTCCCTTCAGGACAGGCATAAGGGAAAAACGAACAAGAGAGACAAGCGTGAGGTAGGAAAGTTCAGAGGTTAAGTAGTGAGGTTGGGTGGGCATGAAGGAAGAAAAAAAAGTATTCTGAGCATAATGCCAAAAAAAGTCTGCATAAACTTTAGAATGTATAAGTAACAAAATGAAGTAAGGTTTTAAGGGAATCTTTCATTTTCTGTTTTGCTTCTTAAGAGGACTTTTTGTAGCTAAGTGAAGAAGCATTTCTCTACCCTGCTCAAAATATTTATTCAAGCAGGGAGGTAGGTTTCTGTTACTCCTGTGAAACAGAACCTGAATACCTGATTGTTGTTGGGTTGTGGGGTTTTTTTCTTCCAAGTATTAAATACTGTAAGGTTTCTTTGGTGCAAAGCTTTTAACGTAGACTTTATTCTTCCTTAGAAATGCTCCCATTTTTTAATATTAGATCAGTTGCAAGTCCTTGATTAAGGGTTTGTGTTCTCTCTCTCCTACCAGAAGCTGTATGTACTGGTCAGTGAAGTTTTTAGGCAAATGTTCTTTATTGCTAGTGCATCTTCCAGCTCCCCCTACTGTGTCCCTAGCTATATCCACTGCATATCCTGATTTTTTTTTTACTGACTACCTGTTTCTCTGGGATTTGGCACAGTTCCCCTCAGCTCCGTACCAGCTGAGGGCCTTTGAAGAGTTTATTTTTAAAGCCAAGGGGTAGCGTGTGACAGGTTAGAGTGCTGTTAAGAAACTAGGTGTTGGTTCCTGTATGGTCATTTCCCATGGAATAAGATAATAACATTTGATAGCTTTTTGAGTGTAGGAGAGCTCTGTTTGCTGGTCAGTGGTTCTTGTTGGTACGACGGTGTCCTAGTGGAATAGACACGGCTGTGCTAGTCATTTCTCTTACCTGCCTGGATGTGATGTGCAAGTGAAGCTGTGGGATTGTTCCAATTTACTGCACAGTTACAGGGGCTAGAAGGCACATACAAAAATACAATTTTTTTTTTTGTCTATGTCCATAAATTCAACCGTGGTGGGAGTGCCTCGAGCAGCTCTCGGAACCAAGGAAGACTTCAACTTGGGAAATTTAACCATAATCTCAGTTTGTGAAACATAGCGCATTTCTCATTTGCCTTGCTATACTGGTTTTCTGGAAAACATACCAGAACATCTGTTCGCTTCCACAAAACAGGAAACCATGGACTGACGTTCCAAAATTACATTATTTTGGTTTGGATGTTTACATGAGCACAACTTGCATTCTGTTTCTTGTCTGGAGTTCATGTGCACTCCTGTCCCTTTCCTTGGAGTGACTGGTTTCCTTCTTTAAGGTATATTGCTAAATAAGGTTTAAATTGATCTCTTGTACACGTTATCCCTTCTTTCTGTGTCTCTCCCTTTGGCTGAACTTATCTCTAGACTCAATGCAGGATAACTATTACACATATCGGATATTGCCATGGGAATGAATTGCTTTTTCTGTTTGTATGAAGTTCTCTCTGGGAAAGGGCTTTCAGCCTCCCTTAGGAAACCTGAATAACAGATGTGATATGAAGTGACATTCAGCTCTGTGTAGACAAATTCTGAACCTCTAGTTACCATCTTCTGAAATGGCAAATTGATGCAGCTAAGAGAAATGAATGAAGAAGAGGTGGTTTTGGTATTCAAGGTCAAATTTTTTTAAAGAATTTTGTCACACGGTGGTGGGGAAAACGGTATTTTGTTTGACTTAGATTTTTTTGCTCAGTTCTCAGTAGCACGAACCAATCCGAAAATACTAAATGATGCTAGCCCATGTGTAACCAGTATTTGTATCTCTCTACAACACAAAAATATTAGGGCCTTGTTTTTTTACAGAAAAGAAACTTCACTGATATTAACACTTAATATTAAAAAGCTCAGGGCTTCTTTTCCCCCTCCTTTGTCAAAAAGCAGTCTCCTTCTACCTCTGACCCTGTCCTCCTGAAATCTTCTACAGCCTCGTTAGAAGTAAAAGCAGGACAAACCTCACCACTGCCCCCTTCTCAGAATTAATGGATGGATCATAGAGCAGGGAGGTAGCAAGGCTTTGGTGCCTGGTCTCTCTAGGCAGTCCTCAGTAGGGTGTTGTGGTGTTCTGGGGAGGGCCGAGAGTAGCATTCACCTGCAGCACCACTTGGACAAGCGCAGTCATAGACTGTGTGACAGAACAGCTTCTTGCACATGTGATGTGGTGTTTAGGGATGGTGTTTCCACGGGGCAGTTTATAGACTGAAGGATGTGGACGCCGAGCAAATCCTGGAGCCTGTAATAGAAAGCTCTTGCCCACCAGCACCTGGGGACGGTGTGCCCCCATGGCATCGCCCTTGCCTAGCCCATGTCCTCCTGCAGCAGTACCTTCCTCTGCTGTCAGCCGCCTCTGCCGCTACCCGTCTCGTTCAGGGACCGGAAAAAACCGCGTGTGCTCGGTGCCCGGTTGTAAGGCGAACCAGAGGGTGGTGGGGGTGCGAGCGGGCCGGCTCCGCAGCAGAGCCGAATCGGGCCGACTGAAAAGTTCCCCCGGCNGCCGCCTCTGCCGCTACCCGTCTCGTTCAGGGACCGGAAAAAACCGCGTGTGCTCGGTGCCCGGTTGTAAGGCGAACCAGAGGGTGGTGGGGGTGCGAGCGGGCCGGCTCCGCAGCAGAGCCGAATCGGGCCGACTGAAAGGTTCCCCCGGCGGTCAGGATGGCCGAGCGGTCTAAGGCGCTGCGTTCAGGTCGCAGTCTCCCCTGGAGGCGTGGGTTCGAATCCCACTCCTGACAACTTGCCTTTTTTTTTTCTTTTTTCTGCGCGCCCCGGCGCGCTGTTTTGAGCCCCGGGACCCAGGAGACCCCGCCGGGTGCGGGGTGAGGAGCGGAGGGGGCGGCGGCATTGGTGCACGGCGACGCGTGGGCTAGCGGAGGGGGAAGCCGCGCCTGAGTCCGCGCGCGTTTGTCTGCGTTCGGCGAGGGGGCTGACGTTGCGGATCGGGGCCACCACCGCCCCGGTGGGATCCCTGATGAGGGGCGATGGGGAAACGTGGGTCGGTGGGGCCGGTTAGCTCAGTTGGTTAGAGCGTGGTGCTAATAACGCCAAGGTCGCGGGTTCGATCCCCGTACGGGCCAGTTGCTTCGTTTTGAGCCCGTGTGTTTTGGGGCTGCTTGGCGTGTTTCTTTCCACACGCCCGCTTCGCCGATTAAGCAGAAGTCATGGTGTCGCTTCCTACGGCACCAGAACGTCTGAAACACGGACGGGAGCAAAACGCAGAGGAGGTAAAACTCTCCAGTTTAGCGCCGTTTACCTACAGAGCAAAGCAGGGTAACAGGCTGCTGCTGTTGTAGTTTTGTTTTGCTAAGCCGGCAGCGTTTCCTGGGGGTTGGGGTGGGGGGGGTGTCCGGCGTGTGAGGGTGATGGGATGGAAGGTGTGAAGGGGTGGTGCTGCCCAGAGCTCACCCTCCAGGGCCGGTCCCCTGGCGGAGGAGGCCACCCTCTTTTCCTGCCTGAAACTAAACGGGCCGAGATCCCCGTCTGCCAAAGAAAACGCTCCTGGGAGGCAGCGGTTGGTTACGCCTCTGCGGGAGGAACAAGAAAAGTGGCGAAAACGAGCAGCTCCTTGCCCTGCTTACCCTGGTACAAAACCAGCCCAGAGCCCTACGGGCTACGGGACACCGAGGCCCGGCCAGAGCCCCGCGGCTGCCGCGGGCGGTGTCACCGCAGCCAGGGTGCAGCCCATGCGGACGCCCGGGCTGCCCCCAAAAGGAGCAGCAGGCAGTGCCTCAGGCACCGCTGGGATTCGAACCCAGGATCTCCTGTTTACTAGACAGGCGCTTTAACCAGCTAAGCCACGGCGCCGCGCGAGCCGCGCCCGGCCCCGCCTCGCCCTGCCCAAAAGGGCGGGGGGCGCTGCCTGGGGGGCGCATGGCGTTCGGAGGCGGGTAGCGTCTCCCACTGTGAGCTGGGGCTCTCGGTGAGCGGTCGGGAATTCTCTCGTTTTCCGGTATTTATTACTGGTGAAAAGTTTTGCGATGCGGGACCAAAAAAACCCACAAAAACAAAACCCAAAACACAGCCCGCGGATGCGGGGCGCCGGCGGGCGAGAAAAAGAAGCGTCGCTCCGTAGTCGGCAGGATTCGAACCTGCGCGGGGAGACCCCAATGGATTTCTAGTCCATCGCCTTAACCACTCGGCCACGACTACCGCGTGCTCACCTGCCGTGGCTTCCCGTCTTTTACCGCCGGGGCGGCCGCTCCGCCCCTCCCGCCCTCATCCCTTCCTGCCGTTTCCCCGCGCGCGTTCGCAGGCGAGCGAAACGGCAGGGACGTTCTCTCTCCCTCCGCCCCGCCCCGCCCATCCCACCCCGGAGCCGCCGCTGCCGCGGAGAGCAGGGAAATGCGAGCGGGTCCCGGCGGGGTGGGCGCATGCTGCAGCCCGCACGCGCGGGGGGGAGAAGGGGAGGAGAGGGGCGGGACGCTAGGCCGCTGATAGGCTGTTGCGCGACGCCGTAGAAACGCGTTGGTG
>VZSC01013296.1:34496-45203 GCA_013398225.1 Steatornis caripensis | reverse complement strand
AGAGCAATATCAACAAAGAAGATGTTTAGACAACAGCAAAAAGATTATGAACTTAGATGACAGTTTCTAAGTATAGGAATAGATTCCTTATTGCTCCAGATTTGGGGTTGTTATCTCAAAACCTGAATACTAACTACATGTAAACAATTACTAAATTTTTAGTAGTTGTACAAAGAAGTCACATATATCAAGTATTGAAAGCAAAATGAAATTTGGAAAAGGTGACGCACAGATAACGATTCCACTGTTTGCAGACCATAGAGCATTGATCTGCAAAATATCTCATGTTACCACACAAATGACAGGCAGAAATGTCCACCAGCAGGGCTACCTGGGTTTCATGAAACAGTGATGTGAACAGAACGCTACTGAGATGTTGAGCTGCACAATAGCAACCTGGAGGGGGGAGTGCAAAGGGAAAAAAATGGAAGGGAGAAGAAATTGCAGGGAAACAATAACGTCAGAGATCTTTAATTTTGAAGATTGTAGAAATACTTCATTTTTGAAGACAGTTGCTCCAAACTGTGATTGCAACAGATCCTTGCATGGCAAACTTTTCATTAAAAAGGTCCGATACCTCTACTCCAACAAAAATATTATATGTAAAATGCCAAAAAAAGTTTTTGTATTAGGCCTCAACATTATATGCTACTAATTGCTTAAGATGAGGAACATCATAAGCTGGCAGAATACATTCTTATGAAAAACATATTATGTATATCAAACTCTTTTCAGAAATAGCTGCGGGAGATAAAAAGACTTCTTCGCCTCTGCTATAAAAAAATTACAATGGTTGGAGAGATCAGCACAAATATCTATTTAATACATACATAATTCCTTGCATTTGAATTTTAGTCTTCAATTACATTGTAATCAAGGGCACTAGAATGAACATAACAGTTCTTTTCTTCAGATAAACTTTCCTCTCAGTTTCACATTTTTATTTTAGATCAGGGATATTATTACAGACATCATCCTAAGTGTCCATGTCAGAGATAAAGTACCAGTAGTATGAAGAATATCTGCTCAATGTCATGAGGGAAATCAACAAAAAGGGAAAAACATTACAGCTCTACAAACACAGATCTACCATTAATTCATCTAATAGCTAGATTTACGAACATTTGATATAGCCTTTTGAAAAATGCACAACACTTTTTTTGCTAATCCATGATGTAAGTTGAGTGAAGTTTCATTATTGCTTTTTTCACCCTCCAAGAGATTATGTGCTGTGAAAAATTGTAAGAAGAAATTATTTAACTATTATATTTGTAGGCAAAATGCGATCGTGAGAGGGAAAGAAAAGAGTTAAAAATAAATACATTAAAAATATTTTCCTCAGAAATTCATGTAAAGTTTAAAATATGACATTTTTTTATTATTTTTGACAAATTCAGACACACAGGGCAAAAAACATTACAGTAGAAAATGAGATTTTAATTGAACTGTTTCACATTAATAAAAAATACTTTTATAAAAATGATGGATTACTAAGTTTTTGACCTTTAATTTTCTCTAATACAATAGTGACATCTTGAAAGGAATAAAACTTTTTGTTGGGAAAACACTTACTTGTTTAGCTTCCTGTGTTTTACTGTTTTTTCAAAACAAGTTGGGGAAAAAAGCTTACTCCATTAGCATTTTGAAAATATGTGGATTTTTTTGTGTTTTCTTCTGAAACATTGCTTTATAGGAAGAAAAGAAATTGCCATTTCATTTAACTTGTGCTTCGCTGACACATTGAATGTAATTGTATGCTTTTTTCACGTAAGAATCACTAAGTAGTGAATGTAATGGTAAGTTATAGTGCTTATCATGATTGATTGATAGAAATTCAAGAGTGAAGCCTCTAAAGTGCCTGGAGCAGATTCTCTCACATGTAACAGCTCAGCTCTCAGAGTTACTTGGCCATTTCTGGCTCTGTTTTTGCTCTCATTTTACCAAGGCTGAAAACTGCTACTGAAGCTCTAAACTCTTAGGGCACTGCACAGCAGAAAACTTCTGTAACAGTTGAAGGTTTCATCTCTTCTTTCTTTCCCAGCAACAGGCATAGAGGGGAGTGCAGTACTGTGAGAGTCTAATTTCTTCCTTTTCTATTATCTGTAACCCAGCTGACACTGCAAACTTATATCAGCAGTAAACCTGAAACAGAAAAGAATCATCCAGGCATGCTATTGCAAGACTGGAGTCTATACAAGTCTGTCTTTTCCTTCCTATGCTTTTGTGTAATGATCTTGCATTCTTTCAGAAGAGCAGTGAAATTACAGTTTTCTAATGCTATAGCGACTGCTTAGGAGGAACAGTATTAGCTTCTAACGTATTCCTCCAAGCTTGTGGTTTTGCAGATAGAGCAAAGAACGGCTACATTAGGATCTCTTCTTAGTGTTACAATTTCAAAAATATTCATTCTTAACCCCATTGGTATTAGAAACAATGAAAGCAACCAACAGCGATATGTGACAACAGGACATGATACATATTCATCTTGGATATGATAAAAATAATTGTAAAAGCTACCTTAAAAGAAAGTTTTGTTCTTAATAGATTCTCTGACTTAGCTCTTCCTTTTTCTGAAGTAGGGTTTCATCTATCAGATTTCACTAATGCATAACAGTGATTTCAGCCTAGCACCCTGGGAAATTCTGTAACTATCTTAGCAAGGAAGAGTGAATTTTCAATATGGACAATGCTATCAGGAGTCACCTGTCTTCCTACAAATTCCAGTTGCAATTTGCTTTCTTGCTTTGCTCTCATTTTGTTTTTCAGATATGGGGAACATATCAAATAAGCAGATCATAATCAGTGGCTTCCACTTTTCTAAAGGAGACAGTTTATTAACTCAAATGTCCTGTTCTCTTTTTTTATGTTCTATTTTCTGATCTTCTGTCCCCGTCTTTCTTGAAGTGCACCTAGCTACAACCTGAAGCCTAGGTTTGATGCAGCCCAGAGACATTTGGCACAGCTTAGACTTCTGAGGATATGTCTGCGTTGTGACTGTATTCTCGCCCAGCATTAGATTTCCTTGAGGTACTGTCACGGCTTAAAGCTGGCTATTAAGCAAATGACAGATGCTCTTTGTTAACCCCCTTGCTCCCCAAAAAAGTGGGGGGGGAGAAAAGGGAAAGAGACTTATGGTTTAGAAAAGTTAAAACAGCCTTAATCTAACTACAGTAATAATGTATTATAATAATAGGAAAAATATACAACTATATAAACATGTACAAAACCAATAGAAAGCCCCCCCACCCCAATGACTAATACATCACCCAGATGCTGCAGGGCAGGCCCTGGGAAAGTCCCGGACTGTACTCAGCAGCAGCAGGCAGGAACTGGATTCAGGAATGCATGGATCGGGATCAAAGGCAGAAGAATCGGACAGAGTCCTCCTTGGATGCTGGCCACAGAAGGAGAGAGCGAGACCCTCGTGATCCCTCAGCTTTATATCGAATATGACGTGTATAGGATGGAATACTCCCTTTTTTACTAAAAGAAAATCGGTTCCATCCTGGCCCAAACCTGGACAGGAGAACCAGTGAGAATGTGTGCAGAATAGACCAACACAAGATAGAGAATGGGAAAACACAGAATTAAGACAACAGCAAGAAGTTTTTTTAAACAAGAAGTCTTTTTTAAACAAAAGAACTTCAAGTTTAATAGACAAAAATTCTGAAAATAGGAAACCAGAGCATTGATGACAGTGACGAGCCACAATCTCTATGTGACTTTTGCACTGCTGTCCCAGGATACAAGTGACTTTGTCACTGTTGTCCACAGATGCCACCAATGCTGGACAGTTCTGATGTTGTGTGAGAGCATAGCACATCCACGTCGTATATCCTTGGTCCTGTCTGGCACAGAAATCACAAGCTTTCTTCAGCATCACTTACGTGATTCATGTCAATGAGAAATTAGGATCATGATTTCACAGAGCCTTGCTCAGACACGTGCATGGTGGACCTATCTGCCTGTAAGTATGTAAGTCAAAACCCCTTAGGGAAGAGTCTCTGAAACTGTGGAAGAGAAAAGAAAAATCCACAGAAAATTAGGCATCACTGTTCCACTAGTTTCATTTCACGAAAGGTGTGCAAGTCTTGAACTTCAAATCTTGAACATGGAGCAGTCACAAAGCTTGCAATTAGAAAAAAAAAAAAATCATTGGCTTGTGGCTTTTGCCTTGTTTTGTGAGGCAAGAATGCTGGGTTTCATTTTCAGCTTTGTTAGATCTTATGTTGGTATTTGTGTAAAATCCTACTATAAAATCAATTTGCCTAAAATTGAATTATTCTTGTTATGAGCAAGGGGCTGTCTTGTGTGCAACATGAGGACCCAAGTTTACTAGGGAGACATGTAATACAAATATTTTGATATTATATAGGCTATTATAAAATGTTCAAATCCAGAAATGTCTATAATCTTAACTTTTGGAATAACTGCTACTAGTATGAGGTTCCCTGAATTTGTAGCACAGAATTTAATCATTCAATAGAAGTTAAAGAAAACCACTGTTATCTCTCAGTCATCAAACTGGCAAGGATTAAATTACTTGTATTGTTCATCTACACTATTGAAAAACTATTCATCTCAGTGTTATGATAAACAGACATAATTTCAGAGAATAGTTCAAGGAGGTATCTGTATAATAGCCTGTAACAACACTGTCTAAAACACCTTCTGTTTGCAAGACATTTCACATAGAAAACAAGTCCCTGACACATCTTAAACATTAATGACATTACAAAAAATTTGAGTATTTAAACAGATATTGAGCACATTTGGTCCTCTACAGTTGTTAGCATTAACTCAGTAAGTATGTAAAACTGCTTACCTGAAAATCTAATCAATTTTCTACAGAAAATTAAGAATATTTTTTTCTCCTCAGCAAAGACTATAGAAAAGAAAATAGAATTCCTGCAAAACAACAAAATTAAGCCACGGTTGGGATTTTTACGTAATCTTAGTCACTTGCAACTTAGTCTGTCTTCAACATAATGCACATGAACTTGAGCGGTCTGAGGCATGTAGAATCTAAAGTGGATAATTTCTAGTCTGGAAGAAATAGAGTTCTAAACATTTAAATGAAGAGAATAACTTTCTGTATAGTGCTGTGTTAATTCAGCTATATGGTTTTTGACTACTTTGACCAATGAGAACAAGGGAAATAACAGCTATATAGGCAAGACCATACTGTACTTGAGGTTTTGGCAAAAAATTCTCTTTCTAGAGGGTAGAAGGGAGAGTAGCAATTTTTTTGCTGATCGAAAAAGTAGATGCACAGAAATACACTTACTGAAATATTTCAAGTTTTACATAACTAAACATAATATTGTGACACAAATCTACTTATTAAAATACCAATAGTAGAGTCTTCCAAAAAGTTCTCACTCTCCATAATTTGTTTATGGATACAAAATCCTTTCGCAAAGAGTGTATGGTGAGGAAATTATGGATCACAGAGAAGTATGTAATTTTTTGAATTGACACACAAAAACAACAGTGACATCAGGATCTCCCAAGCCCTTTTCTAACTCACTATTCTTTAAACAACAGGTTTGTTTATGAAGTTCCCTCTCCTAGCTCCTTATTCTTCTGTCTCAGTTCTACAAAACACATTTCAAATGTCTGGATAGCCATCATCAAAGACTGGACTGTGATATGACTATTTTTCTCTATATAAAGAGATGCTTTCAGACAAAACAAAAAATAAAATACAATAAAATGAACTGACGTGGACATCCTGATCCACTAGGTGGGTAGAAAATGGAAACAGGTGTACACGCAAGTCAAAGGGACAATAGCAATTTAAATCGTATGAGCGTTCCCCACTGCCTCTGGTGCTGTTCAAGCAAGTTCCCAATCTTCACTCCTCACTTATCATCTCTGTCTGTCCACTAACAACCACCGGTGGCAGAACTGAGTGATGGGGTGTATCTTCTCCCTCATCCCCAGGAAGGCACTGCCACTAGCTGCTGCCCAGAAGCTTCCAGGCCAGAAGGAGATCTGACAGGGAAAATACTCAACCTCTACCCTCTTCCCAAATCTTACTCTCATTGCTCCCGGCAGGAAGATCATCACTACTCATCCCAGGTGCTGGCAGAGCCTGGCCAAGATTGACACATACCTGGACTCCTGACGAGTGTGTCTGTAATGTCTGGAGAGTGGAGCGAGATTCTGGCTGGTGCCAGGCTGTGCTGTGGGGGCTTTAGTAGCAGTTCTTAGTGCCCATTCCCAGAGATGTTGTCTGTGTTTCTCTGGCTGCCGCGGAGAAGTAGCTGCTGCCCTCAGCTCTCACCAGCCTGCTGCAGCATTTTGAGACCATGGCCATGGTATAAGACTGCACCTGTCTCATCTCCTGTAAAGCTTGGCCTGACTTGGCCTACATGATCCTGTGTCTACACCAGGTCTGTCTCAGCTGCATGATACAGTGGACCAGTAGAAAGCCAGACTGCTCCCTCTGCATGGGCCCTGTCTAGTCCATCAGTTTTTGGTGTGGGTGAAAGATGACTTTTCAGAGTACACCAATATACCTGCTGTAGAGACATCAGATGCCAGCAGCTAGACAGGAAGAACTTCCAGACACCAGATGCTCACATCCCCCATCACCCCAGAGCATCCCCACCATCCTCTTTCCAATCAGTACCATTCCTAGATGAGTTGAGGGCTGCAGGGTGGTGCCCAGGGCTACCATGTGTGGACTTCCACCTGGCATTTGGGTGACTATTTTCCAAGGCCATCCCAAAACCCTTGATGCCCTGGCTGCAACAAAAGCTGAAGGAAATCTATGGGGCAGATGGTGGTGGCAGTGGCAGTAGGTGGTTGCAGCAGAGGCTCTCATCATAACCAATCTGTGCTTCTTGGGACTGGACAAGAAGGCCACGGTCTACAAGCTGCAGTTCAGCCTGCAAGACCACACAGCAATCTTCCCGCACTGGCTCATCAATGTCATAGTGCACAAGTGCAGCAAAGTGGCCCAGAGGCAGCTGGGACAACAGGACATCTGCACTGCCAGGGGTAGGAGGACAGCCCCACAGATGTCCCTAGACTCTCCATCTCCCCAGAGTGGACTCGTGTTCTCAGCAAAGGCTCCTCTAGCAGGAGGTTAGGAAGTTTTCATTCATTCACTCCAGAAATCTTCAAGTTTCCTTGTGTCTTTCTTCCTTGTTCGGTTTCTGCTTTCTTCAGCAGATGTCAAGGTAGTCACAGTTCCCTGTGACTGTGAATATGAAGATTCTTCCAGTTGTCTGAAGGTGTCATCTGCTTTTCATTTGTGATGAGGCAGTTCATTGCAGACTCCCACTACAATGTCACCAATGTTTCTCTGCCTACTAATCCTGACCCATAAGCTCTCAGTTGCCTCATTATCCATCCCTAGACAGAACTTCATACACACCTGCTGCTCTCAAATCAATTGGAACTCCTCCTCCTCTCATTCCTGGCCTGTCTTACTGAAGAACCTGTATGTACCTGCAGCAGCACTCCAGTTGCACAAACTATCTTACCACATCTCCCTGGTCCGAATGAGACTAACTGTGCAGCCACATGCAGGCCACTAATGCATCCTGTTTGCATCCACTCTATATGTGTCAGAGTACAAATGCTTTCAGAGAGGCATGCAGTTGTGCTCATTTCCTAGAAAAGTTATGAAAGCTTCCCTAATAATGTTGTTCTTATTCATTGAAGGCAGTTTTCATTCATTTATGTGCATATGCTTAGGGCTGAGCCCCTTCAGTGCTCCTTTATTGTTTTCAAGGAGTCTTGCATCGACCTCAGTACATACTCTTTGCTTGCCAACCCAGACTACCACTTCTCTCTTCCCTCGTCATTTCTAACTTAAAGTTCTCCTCACCACTTCATCCAACCTAGTGGCAAAGATGGCCTACCTGGTCAGGTAGGTGGACCTGATCTCTTCCAGGCAGTCCTCTGTTCTCAGAGAAAAACCCTTAGTCATAAAAAAAAAGTAAAAATCACATCGTGAACCCCAGATTTGCAACCCCATGTTGACCTGCAGGACACATCTACTCATCACAGAATCACAGAATCACAGATCATAGCGGTTGGAAGGGACCTCTGGAGTTCATCTAGTCCGACCCCCTGCTAAAGTAGGGGCACATAGAGCAGGTTGCACAGGAATGCATCCAGGCGGGTTTTGAATATCTCCAGAGAAGGAGACTCCACAACCTCTCTGGGCAGCCTGTTCCAGTGCTCTGTCACGCTCAGAGTAAAGAAGTTCCTCCTCATACTCAGGTGGAACTTCCTGTGTTCCAGTTTGTGCCCATTGCCCCTTGTCCTGTCGCTGGGCACCACTGAGAAGAGTCTGACCCCGTCCTCTTGACATCCACCCTTTAGATATTTGTGAGCATTGATCAGATCTCCTCTCAGCCTTCTCTTTTCCAGGCTGAACAGACCCAGCTCTCTTAGCCTTTCCTCATAAGACAGATGCTCCACTTCTCTCATCAACTTCGTGGCCCTCTGCTGGACTCTCTCCAGTAGTCTCTCTCGAACTGGGGAGCCCAGAACTGGACACAGTACTCCAGATGTGGCTTCACCAGCGCAGAGGTTACTCCTGCTCAGGCTCCTCCCTGTAAGAAGGGCAGGGCTGAGGACACAATCTCTGGGCCTCTGGGCCTTTGGCTTTCACCTCCTGAGCCATGCATTCACTGCTGGAATGCTTCAGGTACTGGTGACAGCTTCACTGCTGGCCTTGAGGGAGAGTATGGATCATAGTAGTCCAAAATCTGGACCAGTACCAGCAATCTCTTCGCAATGTCCAACACCTATCAAGGAGTAGCCTACCTCCACAGCAGACCAGGTAAGCAGATGGGGCATCCATCCCCATGGCAGAGACTCTCTGCCCGTGAACATTCACCACTTCTGTTGCTACTGCTGCACTCAGGCTCTGCTGGCGTGCTTTCTTCTGAATCAATGCAGAAAAAAACCAGTGGCATCACAATCTCCCAAGTTCTTCCCTAGCACTCTATTTATGCGATCATAATGCTTTGAAAGTACCAAGACCAGTAATACTTCAAAAAGTCTTGAGCTCTGCATCGTAATGATAGAAATGAGATTTTTTTTAAAGAAAAAAGAAAACACTACAGCACAAAACCAACCAACCAAACAATAAAATATGTTAAGTCTTCCGTAAATTTTAAGAAGTCAGTGACTGATTTCCCCTATTGACAGAAAATCTGGAAGCAAGTCAGATTTTACTCTTTATTTCAGTCATCTTTTACAAAATTAAATGAGTAGTTTGATTGTCAACTGTTAAGATAGCTCTTACTACAGAACTTAAAAAAACATTTTCACACAGAGATTTTATACAATGCTTGTGAAGAAGAATGAAGAAACTAAAAAGTGATCTCTAGCAGGCACAAGCTAAGTTAGGATGGAAACATAAGGAGAAATATTTCACTGGCTACACTGTGTCTCAGAGGCTGCCAGAAAGTGAGATCACATCCTCTGTCACCATTTCTGGGATTCTCCTGGCACGCTGTAAACTTCATTCACAGGAAGAATCACTCTCCCAGCAGAAATATAATCTTTTCTTTGAGACCATACTCTAAAAAATCTTATCTATGCTAGCCCAGATATACTCTAAATGAGAGCATTACTTATAAGACAACAAGTAATTTCATCCTACCTACTGTGTCATAGTCTTGCATGCAGCTACATTACCTTGATAGACAAGTTCACATGAAGAACAAGAAACAGTCCTTACAATTTTCTGAAAGAAAATAATAATAATAAAAAACCTCATGAAAAATCACCAGCCAAACCTTCCACATCAAAATCCACTCCCACAAAAAAAAAAATCTTTAGATAAAAAAAGACAGGTATTTTATTTATGTAGCCCTCCTACAATAACTGCATCTTCCAATTGTAAACGGATCAATTAAAGAGGCAAGGGCAGCACTTGAATTTGAACGTTTCTCCCATTACTTGAGCTGTCATCTAGAAGTGCTGATCCAGGAGAGCTCTTTCCATTTTACCTCTCTCTGAGAGAGGTCTCTTCTTTTTGGAGAGGTCTTACACACAGGTTGTCAACTGTATTTTTCTGTCAACTGAGAAACTGTTTTGGTGATTCATTGAGAAGATAGGGGAGTTCAAGACAAAGCAGGTACGTAAGATTTTGTTGCAGAAGAAAAGAAAGTGATACAGCACCTAAAGGGAGACCCTACATGACTTCTACAAGAGTATCAGTGAAAAGCTCACTAGAGATTTATCCACGAAACACAGATATTGAAATATCGTCTTATATTTATTACAATTACTGTTTCCCCATGAAATTTTCTAGATCTTCGTTGAAAGCCTGAAATCCAAGGACAGAGCAGTTTACATTCTTATTTTTCAGTCTTCATCTAATTTTTCCACTTTTTGATCTTTCTTAAAATAGTGATTCAATTAAAAACAGGAGTCTTTAATCGGAAAATTCTGAAAGAAAAAAAAAAAACAGGTTCACATGCCATGCAGCATTATTCAGAAAACAGTAGATTTCTGCATTATTATCGCAAAAATCTTTACATCATGTAATTGTTAAGGTTAAGGACAACAGGAAGGGCTTCTATAGGTACATTGGCAGCAAAAGGAAGACTAGGGAAAATGTGGGCCTGCTGCTGAATGAGGCAAGTGACCTGGTGACACTGGACACACGAAGGCAGAGTTACTGAATACCTTCTTTGCTTCAGTGTTCACTGCTAGGATTGGCCCTCAGGA
>VZSC01013296.1:2254-32636 GCA_013398225.1 Steatornis caripensis | reverse complement strand
GGGGGTTGGACTAGATGATCTCTAGAGGACCCTTCCAACCCCTACCATTCTATGATTCTATGATTCTATAATTATGTCATCATATATTTAAAGGGATTCCTTTTTTTTGTCTGATTTTTCAACCCATTCATTTTATGAATTACTGCTGGCTCTACTCCTGATTGAAGTTGCCATAATCTTCCATTTTTCCTTGATATGAATCATCCTTTATTAACAAAGATACCAATTCAATAGGAATATGTAAGTTTTCAAAGAATTAAATTCAGATTTTAGTAGTATTTAGTATAATGGTACCTTCCTCACTGAAAAATTTGGTATTACTTCTCGAGTCTTACAAGCTAGACTATGTATGGTTCTGAATCAAACCTACTGCATTATTTTACAGTTGGCTTTATAAATAATGTTGTCATGATGAAGAGAATACCTTGTTCTCATTTTCCATTATTTTCTTCTCTAGTTTTATTGGATCTCTATAGCAAGGTTTTGCTAGTGAGGGGGGATGCAGAGGTGGCTTCTGTAACAAGACATCGGGAGCTGTTCCCTTGTCCAACAGATCCAGTAGAAGTCAGCTCCAAGACAGACCTGCTGGCCAAAGTTAAGCCCATCAGTGCTGATGGTTGCGCCTCTGTGATAACATACTCAAGAGAGTGTGAAAAAATGCTGCACATCACCCATGAGAGAGGACTGAGAAAATGTGAGAGAAATATCTTTGTAGACACCAAGATTAAAGAAAAGGGGGAGGAAGTTTTCCAGGTGCCAAAGTAGAGATTCCCCTGTATCCTGTGGTGAAGAGCATGGTGATGCTGTTTGTCTCCCTATGGCACCTGGAGGACCACAGTGGACTAGATATCCACCCTGTGGCCTATCAAGGACCTTGTGCCAGAGAGGGTGGATGTACCCTTAAGAAAGCTGCAGGCCATGAAGAGCCCATGCAGAAAGAGATTCCTGGCAGGAGCTGCAACCCATGGACAGGAATCCATGCAGGACCAAGAGGATTTAGATTTGTTCTTATTTCTCATTATTCTGCTCTGTTTTTAATTGGCAAGAAATTAATTTCCCAAGTCAAGTCTGTTTTGCCCATGACAATAATTGCTGAGTGATCTCCCTGTCCTTATCTTAACTCACAATCTTTTTGTAGTCTTTTCTCCCTCTGTTCTTTTGGGGAGAGGGAGTGATAGAGCTGCTTGGTGGGCACCTGAAAGCTACCCAGGAGCCAACCCACCACACCAGTTCAAATGGTCGTCTCACAAAACTTTGACAATTGCCAGAATTTCCTGGCAATCTTGAGTATTGCTATTCTGACAATAGTCTTTTGGCTCTTGTTGTTGCTCTCTTTACATGCATCATTTCTAAAAGGAGTGAGACTAATAATGTAGTACCAACAGCATACTCTCCATCTCCAGCACATATATACATAAAACATACACAGCACGCATGTATTCTCTTCTGCTTTCAGTGTGATAGCTGTTTCTCTGCCATAGGAACACTAAGCACACAAAGGCAGTACAAAGAAAAGCAGAATGTTTCTTCTTTTCCCTGTGCCTTGAATTATTCATCCAGGAGATTTCTGTATTTATTCCAAATAATTCCTCTGTACTACAAGGCTTTAAAAAGTATTTCTTGGCAGATTAATGAAACTGAACAAAACATTTGACCTTAGAAAGAAATCTGTATTGAAACATTATTCTTGATTTTAGGACTACTTCTGTATATAAACAGCTAAAATCCTTGTCCAATGGATACTTATGGAAGGAAAACAGGTTAAAGTCACTTTGTCGTTAAACCCTCTGGGGCTGAAGGAATTTGATTTCAGCCCTAACATTGCCATAGACTATCAATGGAAAAGTATACACTGCACAACATGGTGCTGTGTAGAAATCTTGACATCAGCTCAACATGAACCTGTTTAGATATAAGGGGTCCTTCAGCTCTGCTGCCATCATGTTCCTCCCGTAAGTGAACTTGCTGAGAATTGAGCAGGCTGAGAAGCTGTGCACATCACCTAGGCAAAGGCATGTTCTTACACAGCTTTATATTTCCAGTTCTTTTGATAAGTCACTGAGATCAGCCTTGGGTATTTGCATTACATAGACTTCCCTCTCCTACTTTGATCATTTTTGGGAGGCACTGTCCTTTTCCTATGCTAGCACATAGCTTAGGCCAGTAGTTCATTAACTATGCTGAAAGGCCCTAGTAGGAAAGCAGTAGTAGTCATCAAACTCTGCTTTTCCATCCTGACCACTGTGAAAGCACGTCACATTAATCAAGCAAAGATCTAAAAGAAGAGTTAGGTTTTGATTTTTAGGAAAGCTTTGTTTCAAACTTCAGAAATTCTACGTACAAAAGAAAACTTCCCAGGTCACTTTTATAACAGACATAGGATGACACTTAGTTTTACCAGATTGCTCACAAATTTCATTCATATATAATATATATATAGAGAGAGATATAGATATACTTCATGCATGTGTGTTTCTCTGTGTGTGTATGGAGGGAAAGAAGGAAAGAAAGGCATGTCTTATTAAATATACAGAAGGTTGTGCAAAACACAGAAGAGTTTAAACTCTGCCTCACTTTTGAACTAAGAAGTTGAATTATTGACTAGAAAATGGAGACTTTTGTTGAACTGACCTTATAAGATTGTCAGCATTCTGTTTGCCAATCTCTGGTTTGAGGTTGTATCAGTAAATGAAGTAATCTTCATGCAGTATATACCAGCATCATCTGAATTCATTATTTGCTCCTGTGAACATGAATGTTTTAATAATTGTACTGGCATGTATTTTATTGGTGCCATTCAAAAGTTGTAAGTATGGGTACCATGGGACATTAGTATTTCTGTCCCCATAACAAATGCTGTTGTCATAAAGAGCGTAGTAAAGAAAATTAAGGAACGAATTAAAGCAAAGCTTAGCACCGCCTCTGTACAAAAAAGAATCTGCAAAACGGAGCTGAGAACCACACATTCAGTAGTAACACTGTCATTGAACGTGAACATTAAAATGTTTAGCATCAGCACAATTCTATTCAATAGTCTTCTTTAAGCAAGATCTGTTCAGATCTTTCTCTGTCAGACAATAGAGACAAACATTCCTCTACTTTGTACACATCAATTTTCTGTTCTATAATTGTTTCCTACTATCAGATCACCAGGTGACAGTGTAAAATACAAACCACAGGATGCATTTCATGCTTAGCATCTCTGACAGATCCCATTCATTGGATGGATTGGCTACTTCCACCTAAACTTTTTTCTACCATTTTCTGTACACACAGACAAATACCAACAGTGCCTGAACGGTGAACTCATCTCAGGAAGCCCAAAACATGAAACCGTACAAAACTTGGCATACTATTTAACACAGGAATCAATCTGTCTCATGTTGACAAGCCTTGGTAGACATTCATGAGTCAACTTGCAAAGTACCTCTAAACCTGAAATTGTCTGTGCTAAAGGAAATCTGTAATTCACTGTTGATTCTAGTCTTGCAACACAGTCATAAATAGGGTTTACTATGTGGACATCAAACCTCAAGAAGGCGAATAGCTATTTTGAAAGCATGACAGACATCTATGAAACAGCTGCTAGTTTTCTTCATTCCTTTATTGCACTTCCCTTACCACATACTGTTATTGTCTGGCATTGGGCAAAAGATGAGAAAAGCTTCTTAGCTGAGCTCTTTTCCTGTCCCAGTCACACATGTATGAGCAGAAGCCAGTAAAGGCTGCCTGCATAATGGGAAATTCTTACAGCATTTATTCAGGTCCTAATATATTTAGGGGCAGGCATATTACATCAGTTCCCATTTCTGATACTCATTAACTGTGACATCTTAGTTATGTCCTTTGCTGTGTAAAGTGTCATCTTTTTTATATATGACTAGTTGCACTGATTCTATTTAAGACTGCTTTAGAAATGATAAGTGATCTTCTATTGTTTGAATACTATTATTTTAGGCTAATATTTTTATGGCAGTTACTGTAGGATTTTTTGCTTTCTCACCTCACAATCTTTTAATTTATTTCCTTTTAGTTTACAGAATTAGTTGAAAGTAGAAAGAGGGAGGCTTTTATATATGCATACATATATACACAGAGAGAGATATATATACACAAAATCCCTTAAATTGCAAAGCCTACTTAATTTCAAAATGTAGGACAAGTTCCTAAAATGAAGGTACTGTTCCAAAAGGTTGTTTATTCAGAAAAATGCAGAACCTTATATTCTCAACACTTTTTTTTCTGTAAAAGTCAGTTTTTCTCTTGAAGGAAAACCATTTGAGGAGTGTGTCTAGAGAGGTATGCAAGGATCTAGAAGAGAGGGATTAGAACCAACCTGTGAAAAAAGAGAGGCCAGTAACTGGTGGTGTACCCCAGGAGTCAGTACTAGCTCCATTCCTGCTCAACATCTTCATTAATCATCTTGGTGAAGGAACACAGCATACCCTCAGTAAGTTTGCAGATGACACAAAACTGGGAGGCATGACTGATAGGCTATGGGGCTGTGCTGCCATCCAGAGGGACCTCAACAGGCTGGGGAAATGGGCCCATAAGAACCTCACGATATTTCACAAGGGCAAGCGCAAAGTCCTGCACCTGGGAAGGAACAATCTCAGACACCTGCATACGTTGCAGGTAGTCCATCTGGAAAGCAGCTTGGCAGAAAAGGACCTGGGGATCCTGGTGGACAGCAAGGTGAACAGGACCAAACCCCTTGTTGACCTGCAGGACACATCTACTCCTTTTCAGACTCTTCCCCCTTATCAGCAGGACTGAGGATACATCTCCTTGTCTCTCCTCCCTTAAGACATGAAGTTATGGCTGGACACTGTCTCCTTGACAGCAACACTGCTGGCCATGGGGGAGAATATTGACTAGTCCAAGGGCTGGACAAGCACCAGTGGTCTCTCCACCATGTCCAAGCCCCACTCAAGGAGCAGCCCCCTTTCACAGCAGGTCAGGCCAGCAGATAGGGTACCTGTCCCTGTGGCAAAGGCTCTCTACCTACAAACACTAGACAGTTCCTCCTGGTGCTGCTGCTGAGTTTGTGTTCTGTTGGTGTGCTTGCTTCATTGATCACAGCTTCTAGACCCTTCACTGTTCTTAGAATGCTGTACCTGATCTATAACTGCAGATCTACAGATGGAGCAGGAGCAGTTCTCTTGGTAGAAGAAATAACCAGGCCACCGCCTCCACCATTGAAGGAGTCTCCATTTACCTGCCTAATAATCACAGACTCCTCCTGCCCCTCTTTTTGGACAGCTGAATGGTTCACCTCTTGTTTGGAGACAATCCAGTTGAGCTCCTGCTCATTGGATCTGACACTGCACAGGCTGCTGACCTTCCCCTGCAGCGGCTTTACTTGGCAATAGAGATCCTCCACCGTCACACACCCGCTGCAAGCAAGCACACCATCACCCCAGCCTGGTCTCAGTGAGGTCCCATGCACTGCTTTCAGAACCACACCTGGAGATCTACATCCTCCTATGAGAATCCTATCTAGGTTGATGTCTCTGATGTGCCAAAGTAGTTTCTCCAGTGGATGCTAAGATCCATGTTTGGTGGTGCATCACCACCATCGCTGAGCACACATTAAGATCCATGTTTGGTGGTGCATCACCACCATCGCTGAGCACACATACACTGTCTCAGCAGATATTCTGTCTCCTTTTTGTATGAACAAACTGCTACATCTGCTGCCTGCTTCTGTTAAAAATCATTATTCTAAGAGTATCCTGTAGATCCTCCTCAACATGCTTTCTGTGGATCTTTACTGAACAGTGAATCTGTTTGCTTCCATGTCTCCTGGTACAACTCAGAGTTCTACATACAAAATCCATACACAATACTTTATCTCTCCATATTATAACATCCTTTGAATGTGGTATTAGTTCCATAAACCACAATATTTTTTCTTTCCCTTAAGAATTTCATCTTTTTTTAGTAGTACTTTCAGGTATACGTAGCTTGTTTTGCCAGCTCCATGACAAACCATGTAAAAGAGGGCTCTTTGTACATGAAGTGTGAACCCATTCTAGAAAATTTTTTCAGGACATAGATTGCAGTGGGTTTTCTTAGACTGTTCATTACTTGCAGTTTTATATTTTGTCAATGTAGTCATCTGGCACCCTCTTGTCCATCCTACTGTACCATTAATCTGATAAAAAACTTCTTCTTGAATAAGAAACTAAGAAAAAAGGAAATTGTCATTCTGTATCTGGATTTTTTTGCACAATTGCAAGTGTTCATTCTCTTTTCAGTCATTTCTATGAATCAAAAAAGTTGTTCAAAGACATCACTGTCCACAGAGCACTTGAGGCTAACAATATTTTTCAGCATGACTCAGCCCTACAACTATTTGGAGCTAAAATTCCTTCTAATACTGCATTAGTTGCTGTCAGAGATTTTAGCTTTCTTGTGCCCTTTTAGCTCTTGTCTAAAACTGATGACATTCAAATCACAGTCCCTGGAAACAACCTAAAAAGTTTGAAAGTGCATGTGGTAACAATTTTTTTTCTTTCTCTGTACTTTGAAAAGAAAAAGATATTGATGTATTTCCCTTAGATTTAGTGTCTCTGCTTTTGTGTGTTCTCCTGATGCTCTTGGAAATTCTGCAGTCAGAGACTCATGTAAATGGATTAACACTTAAAGTATTATGGGATCCTGCTGCACTGAAGCATCAGTGGAAAACTGTAAGTCAGCAATGAAAAATCCAACCTGAAAACATCAAGGCCTTAATCAATCAGTCCGCTATCCAATTCTGTTAACTATGTCCAAATTCATCTCAGTCTAGTTGAGTGCTAAGAGGGACTGTATGCAGAAGATAGGTGTAATTACAGCAGATGTCAGGTTTCCACTTCTTTCCATATATATAGTGGTTTTAATATTATTTTTAGTAGTCACTCATTTAAGCACTGAGACAAGAAATCAGTCTTTTCCAACAATATTCCTACGCAGCATTATTTGCAATTGAATTTAAAATGTTTTAAATGGACTTTAAAAATACCAGATTTCAGGCATGGTCCTTCACATCACACTACCTTTTAAAGCACACAATGGTAATTCTTCCAGCATTTCATTAATATATTTCTGTAAAGAAAGAGTACTTGTTATTTTTATGATTCAGAAAAGACAAGGGTTTAGGAAAAAAACTCAACATATCAGATGATAACTTGACAGACATGACAAAAAACAGAAAAACAATTAACAATGAAATTCAGTGAAAACGTGGACATTTGTGTAGTAACATCTCTAACTTCTAATGTTAACTGTGCCCACCTGTATATATGCACAATTAGGAATCATAGATGATTCTGACTGCTTTTAAACACTACTGTGGCCTGGTTTGTTCTCAGCATAAAAACTGTCCTGACTCCAGACACAGCTGCTAAATAGGAGCATCTACTGCGTAAGCACTCATAACATTGGAATTTATAGTGTATTTATAGTGCTTTCTGTTGGACAGAGGGTGCACAGAAGGCATCTCATCCTTACAAAACAAACCCATTTTCAACACAGGTATAGTAGAGGAACAGAGCTACTCATTGTTAAAGAATTGTAGATATTGAACAATTTTCCTTATGTAGTTAGGATCCAGAAAAGGGCTCAAACACATCAGTACTGCCAGTGTTTCATTGTTCTGCTTGGACCTTTTCCAGGTACACTTTCTGCTTTGGTAAAATGGTTACTCTGAGTCATAGATGCAGTGGGTTCATGAAGCATTCAGAAGTCACCCTTATCAGCTTTGGTAAGCACTGGTGTTATAGCACGTCTAAGGTTCTAAATGAGTATCTACAGAGTAACAGAGATACTACAGAAGGTTTCTGCTGAAGTTGGAAAACAGCCTAATGCAAAAGCCTGAAGAGGTCAAACATACAAAATTGTCATTCTTTGGGAACAAGATGTGTATCTATGTTTGTAAGCTGTCCAGCAGAAGACTGGGAATTGTGTAGTTTGCCTAGCATCCAAGTCTCAGGGGTGGAAGGAATGGCTGAACGACTTGGCAGCTTTCTTGTTTCGTTTAAACGGAGGAAAAGTGAGAGTGAGCATTCCAGCATGGGGGGAGAGGAAGGGTCTGGGAGAGAGGGCTATGACTCACACAACCCCAAAGCACAGCCCCCAGCTTCCATGCACGTTTTCAGTGTGATCCAAAGAAAACGAACTGACTCAGGAGCCCCTCCTGCCAACAGATGTAGGACATGGATCATCAGTGGAAGATAATCCCTTTGTAGTCTAGCCAAAGCCTTTGACTGGACCACTGAACATTCAGGGACCCAGCTCTGTCTGAGTTAGCTTTTCTGCTTAATCTCAGAGGAAGATACCAGTTTTATACCACACAGCATGCTATGGGAATACATTTATACCACTGTGCCTGGAGATTTGCAGTAAAAAGTGCTGCTGTGATGAATGAGAGTCATAATTTCTCTCTCATCACTTGTTATCCTGGAAATTTCATTATAACAACTTAAGCCTCAGGAGCTACATTTGCACGCCTTTACCTATATAGTAATGGCATTCCTTTCAATTAGCACCTGCAAATTATCTTTTGCTGAGGATTGTCAACAGCAATAGCATTAGATTGTTAGTACACTGCTGCTTTTTTTTTTAATTTGCTAGCAAAGATAATGTTTTAACTGAGATTGAAAAAATTTTGGAAATAATCTTCAATCTTTTTGCTCCTCTGTAGCAACAGATCCTCAGATGGTAGAAATGACCACAGGTCTATTTAAACACCATGCTGTATTCAGATGAGCTACAACAATTTAAACTGACTGGGGATCTGGTTCATTACTTAAGAAGTGACTGTATTTAGGAAAGAGATAATCACTAAACAAAGAGTCAGAAAAATTATGGTTCATTTATTTTATTTATTGGTATATCCTTTCCATAGTAAGAGCAAGAAAATAGTTCACCACAGTACTATCATGTCAAACTGCAATTCTGCTTCATGTAATTCCCCTAATGTTCACTAAGCTCTGAACAACACAATTGGAGACGTAAAGTCTTTTCCCCTGGATGCTGTAGCTTTACATCCACAAATGCTAGCAGCTACAAATCCAATAAATACCTTAAACTTCAATGCACTCACTCTGGTGAAATCCTGAGTTTTGTCACTTGATAAACTCTTTAACCCTTTCCAGTAACAAGAAAAAAAGTTAAAAATGGTGATGTGTGGGCTTCCTTGGCAAATTTATTTCACTACATTTAATTTTGTTAGGACTCAAAAAGCAGTATTTGCTCAAGTAGTTTTTCAGTTCACAAACAACAAAATGTGAGTTACTCTCTCCTTCCCTGTTGCCCACCTGTGCCACAAACATTTTTTAGTGATATTTCATTACCTTCAGAATGTTTCTTG
This sequence comes from Steatornis caripensis, assembly GCA_013398225.1. Classification (NCBI taxonomy): domain Eukaryota; kingdom Metazoa; phylum Chordata; class Aves; order Caprimulgiformes; family Steatornithidae; genus Steatornis; species Steatornis caripensis. The sequence continues at coordinate 23,281 of VZSC01013296.1, read as the reverse complement.
AATGTAAAATAAAAGTAATTTTTTTTTTCACTTCTTTTTTCAATATAAAGCAAGTTTCATGGGAACACATAGGTTGAGAAATGTGTGAGCCAGATACAAATGTATAATGGGAAGTATCCCAAACCAAAGGGGGCATTTAACTGCATACACTGTGGCTTAAAAGTGAATGAATTGGTTATGACGATTGTTCCTAGGCGGCCAAGTCATCACTAATGTACCTTACCCTACTATAATTTTGTGCTCTTACTAGCTTTTCCTATTGCTTCCTACACACTTTAAAAGAAGTTTCTCTCTGTACAAAGGAAAGAGAAGTAAAGAAATTTGGTACAGGTCAGAGACATCTCTCTTGTAGATTCCCAGAAATTCCTCAAGAAGAAAAGCGTGCTGAGGCATGTATCCCTTCTTTACCTTAAGAAGACACATACGGCTGACAACTTAGAAAAGATTTCCATAAGGAAAATGACAGCCATCACCTTCCTATGACCAACTGGATTGACTTTCAGGTAATGCCAACACACAAAAAAACCCTAGAAACACAATAATAAAAAAAAGTTAGGCTTTCTTGGTGTTTCTCAGGAGGAATGTTCAGGAACAAAGGGACTCAAAGGCATCTAATTATTTTTAATATTTGATCAATATGTTCACAGTCATGCAATACTTTATTCTGTAACCTGGGGCATCAGATATATTTGATACACATTCTCACAAAATTTTAAATGCTTTCTTGTTGTACTGTGTTTAGTATTTGGTTCATGGGCTTTCTCCCAGTCCCCCTCTCCCCACATACACTGTTGTAGTTACTTTCAATGACATTTAACATTTATTTTCTAAGATCCAATATTTTGTGTTTGAAAAAACTACCAATTTTTTTCAGCCTTCTTAATGTAGTAGTGCTCCACAGATACAGCTGCAATTGTGCTGCTTGTTATGCAGTTTTAAAATGTTAAGTAGGATAGGCAGATTGTGTCCTAATGCAGACTGTGTCCCTGTAAGTTAATTTGGCACTTCAGATTAACTAAGGTCCAGCTATAGTCACAGAAATTCTGAGCAATAGGAGTCAAACACTGTCCATAAAATTTTGACTTTTTCTTGCAAAGAGAGTCACAGGCCCACTACCACCCCTGTTGGAGTTTAAGGATTTCCATACTTATGCAAGCCTTCCACTGTGGCATAGGTCTAAGCATCTCACAGAAACATTTTATTCCTGATAATAATATTACAATAAGATGAACAATGACTTGTTCTCCAGAAATGATTGAAAAAATGGGCACCGTTGTTATATTTGGTTGCTTACATATAGAAAAGGTGAAGTATTTCAGCTTCTACATATATGTATGTATGAATATAGGGGAAAACATTTTGTAATGTAGCTAAAATACTTCAAACACTTACTGTGAGTGCATTATAACTCCCCTCTACCCACTCGAAAAAAAAAAGCCACTTGCATGTCAAGTACCAATGGCATTAAAAAAAGCCAAAAAACCCAAACATCACTCTGAATAGTCATTCCACAGCTGCTTTTTGAAAGAGAAAGGTTAAAAGCTAACAGTGGTGCTAAGGATTTAGTATCCTAAAGATTTCTTTTAATGCTTCACTTCCCTCAGAAGTGCACAATGATAAGAAGAGAGGCAACACTGTATACAGAAGTTTTTGGGAAAGTAAAGTACTGGAGGTATTTTGGACCTAAAATAAATTAATAATCATCCAGTTTCAATCCTTATAGTTAAAGTTTGTTAAAAAAGACTTTTTTTACCTGCTTTTCCATAATTCAGAAACTTAGTTATATAAATAATTCTCTGTAGTATATTAGTAACAATATGTTTTGTTAGTTGCTGATTTTTTTATAAAGAATTATTTTGTTCTAGGATCTGATTAAATCTTTTGGGCATAATATTCTGAGATTTGGAATTATACAAACTGAAGCACATCTTACATCTATGACTATCCTTTCTGTTTATTCTATTTTTGGAAAAAAATTTTCAACGAAACCTTCAAAAAATTGCTTAAAATTTGAATAGCTCTATTGATTTCAGCACGATTACTCAAACGCTTCAGACTAAGCATGTCACCGTGTGTTTTGTGAAAACAAACCACAAGTTACAGATGGTTATTCTACTAAAGCAACGACTTTCATACTCTCACTCAGGTTTAAATGTCTTCAGGTACATCTACCCCGGAAGAAGCTATGCTTGTCCAAATTTGCATTTCTGTTAAGCTACACATGTACCTTCTCCTTTGGTTACAGTTGTGCTAGCTTAAAGAAGTTATTGCTGGTAACTGTGGAGCAAACCACGCAAGAGCTCCCTGCTTCTGCCAGTCAGACGAGTTTTCCCTGGCCTTTTAAATTCAGACTGATATAACTCACCTAGATCAGACTGAAAAACTGAGCACAGAAAAAAAAAAAACTTTACCTACATCTGTTGACAGATAGGAGTGAGTGACTGGTCACACTGACAAAGGGGTTGGCACTTCTTGAAGAAGGACAATCCCAGCAAAGGCTCCCAGAGGAGAAGCCATCAAGGGAAGGAGATCAGAAACAAGCCCTGGAGAGCAACTTCTCTGGTAGGTACAGCCACAGCCCTACAGAGGATGTTCATTTTCATACTCCAAACTAATTCAGACCTATAGCCTCAGCCAATGTAAACGCTTATTTTTGTGTTGCAAATTACAGCTGTCCACAATGCCTTCCTCCAAGCCGAGGTGGGTAATTGACTTTGCACTGACTTAATGGCTAAACATCAGCAGACAGACGCGTTGTGCTAGCAGGGGTCAGACTGATGTGTGGCATCAAATAGTAGGAACAGGCAGAGAGAATCCCCTTGTTATTGTCAAGGTGAGTTTTTGCGTGCCATAGACAAGCAGATTGCTCTCACTTATTATTTGAATCTCCAAAATGTCAGGTCATACATTTGTAATGCAAACACTTCCACATCAACATTAAGGAGAGTGAAAAGCATGTTTTACAGTAAACAGTGAAGTTAAACACAGCCTTGAATGCAAACATAAGCTAGCTTTTAACAGCCAAAGTCTTGCCCACTAGATAGTTTTTTATATCGATGAAAAATTTATGTAAAACTGTCATTCCTATTTGGGAATACTTTGTGCTCATTTGCACAAATGTCAATGACTGCACAATATTTAAGGCAGTATGAAAATGTGCTCAGAATGTTTTATGCTCCTATCACAACAGCTGAGGGGACCTCTGATCATTTCAAAGTTTCTGGTAAGGGATACACCACAAATATAAATGAATTTGTCCCCCAAACAACACAGTTGGTTTACAATACTCCCAGGCAACATCAGAGAAAAGACAAAAGGCTATACCCATGACTTTGACATAGAAGAACACTTTTTATTAATTAGGTAATAAAACAATATATCCCTAGATTACTTAATCGGTTGGATTGAAATATTTTTAAATTGGGATGAGAATAGGATGATACTTGTAAAGTTGAGTAGCTTACCCATTGAGACTTTTAAGAGTGTGCATGTCAGATAATTGCAGCCTTAATGGAACTGCTAATATGGAAGTGATGTAAATGAACATTCAAACCATGATGCTAGTATTAAGTGCACTGGGGCATACTTAGCCAAATGTACATTAACACTTAGGGTATTTTGGCACTTTTTCTAAGGCATTACATTAGACATCTGTCAGCAGTTTTGTTCTGCTAGACCAAACAAGACTGAAAGCCTGAAAAGGAGACAGTACCACTAACAAGCATTTATTTTTAATGTCGTTTCTTGTATTTGGGTAAATACAAATGGTAAGGTTGCCTTTGGACAGGCCAAGGATAGTCATCACAGCAGTAATAAAGTGCTATTGAGCCTAAGCTATTCTTTAAATGAAATTCCCTGGTACCCAAATATTAAATATGCTTCCTGGCTTTTAACAGAGCTCATTAAAAATATTCAAGATTATGGCATTCCACCTAAAGTCCAAATGAAAATCCCTTTGGGTAAAAAAAAAAGTAATAAAGTGTCATTTTTAAAAGAGCGCTCATTTTAAAATTGATAGCTCACCATCCCAGAATAATTTTTTTGGGCATAGTCATGGAACAAACATTGGCCAATCATTCATGCTTCTGTATCTAATATAAAAAATAGTAAACTAATTTTGAAAAAGAAACTACGTATCTCTGTTTCTGGTACTCAGTTTAATACTTATTTAAAGAGGCACAAATCATACAGGATATTAAATAGTCATCCTTTCACTTCCCCTTGCCATTCTAAATATATGTCAAACTTGATATCTCAGAAGTGGTCCAATCTGCTCAAAAGCAAATTACATGGGTATGCCTTGCTACTTATTTCAGAACACATATAGTTTAATTTGATGTACAGTAATATACAGTGAAATTGTACTGCCAAAACAGCATGAAAGAACCTGAGAGTGTAGAATGCAATAGTCTGAGGGATCTTTTTCTGTATCTTTCTAGTTCTGAACTTGAAACTTTCACATGCGGTAATTCGGCAGACCAAAGAAAAGGGCATTTCAAAAAAAAGCATTTTTTTTAAAAACCCATTAACTATGTTAATCAGGTTAGTTTGTTAAGATTTTTTTTCACCCCAAAACTAATTTGTAAAACAAACACAAGGCTTTGAAGAGTGAGATGCATACAGTGTAAAAGAATAAGCTTAAAGAACTTTTTTCTTTTTAGATTGTCTCTGCCATGTTCTTTAAATATTATGTTTTAATTTCTATATTTTTCTTGGATTTCCTAAAGAGAAAAGAAATAATAATGCAATTAGTGCTTCGAGAGGGTTAAGAAATGTTAAGTTACTATTATTTTTTTCTGAACAAAGTTCAGGTTAATTCAATGTGAAAAAGAAGCTGTAAGTGAAGATGAGAATATAGGATGAATTGCAAATGTAAGATTATCTCTTGAAATGAATCATCCTCAACCTAATTTTTAAAAGACCAAGAACACAAGTGTTAAAAATGAATCAATCTATAGCAAATCAGATACATCAATATCCATTTAAAAAAAAAAAAAAACGAAATTTAGCACTAAAGGCTCAATTCAAAGAAACATTAAAGAGCGTCCACAACTCTAAATAAGAATAGCCAGCATGCTGAGGTGTAAGAAAACATTTAAAGTGCTATAATGAAATAGGAACATTTTGACAATACAGAGTATGCTAATGAGAACAAGCATTTCTAAATTGTCCTACTCAGTCCAGAACCAAGAGTTAACATCTCTATTTAATCTCCAATCCCTTAAGTTAATTAAACTAGTATTTAAAATCAAGATTAAGTACATTGCTGACCTGTGACTGCCAAAAATAGAGAAGCACATAAAAATGAAAGTGACTATTTTAACATCAACATAGTGGTATTTCAGCCTCCATCACCAAAATCCAAAAGGAAAATCAAACAGTTATATAATGTGATTTCTGTACTCTTCAAAGTACTCAAACGGAAAGTTGGTCTTATGAACATTTAATGTCCATCTCATTGGCCTGTCATTACTCAACTGTCAAGGAAGATGAAAGGTTCAATAGGGCTGTTGGAAATAAGTAAACAAATAATGAAATTAACTTGCCTGAGAATGGTAAAACTACCATTTTCATTCATCAAAATCTGGTAACTTCCTTAGGATTCCAGAGCTGAATTATGATCTATCCAATATCTTTTAAGATACACATTTGGGGGGTAAAAAGAAAAAAAAGTAAGTACCATGAAAATGAAGCTGAAAGAACAGGCAATAAAACCAGATTGATTTATTAAGTATTCTTATTTGAAGACTATAGTCCTTTTTCTTATTTGTTATGATACTTACCATGGTCACTATTGATACGTCACATTTGCATATTTACTGTTCTGCTGGGTTCAGTACTCAAAACTGTGATTTCATATTGAAATTTGAACAAATGTGAACTTATACAATTGAGGCACTGTCAGACTGTAGGCCACTTTTATAATGTGTCTAAAATGTAGCAAATATTAGGCAAGCACCCAACTGTGCTTTTGAATCTGGCCATTTTCTAGATCCTTTCTGTGTCTCAAAGTGCTGTAACTGTGAGGAATGAAGCACTGTGTGTGTCACATACAATACAGCTGGCTGAGAAGATGCTCAAGAAAGGTCATTAGGTAAAATGAAATGTAGTCTACAAGACACAGATATAAAGCATTGTACTGGTGTAGTTTTTGTACATGCAGATGGTCTAGATTTCTGCCATGCAAATGGCTATTCTCCTTATCACTGACTGGTAGAACTGCAGGATCCTTTCAGTGAGACCCACAATGCAGCCCATAGAGAACTGAGTGAGTGAAAGAGACAGTGAAAGAGACAGCATGTGATTTATGAAGATTTTTAAAAATTTATTCATTGGTATTGTTTTCCAAATATATTAAAAATTAATTTGTTACGTTTGGGACGTATATCTTAAATGCAGCTCTTTGGATCTTAGTGCAAAAGTGTAAGCAAATACCTGTCCTCAAGCACTGCAATAACTTTTCTGAAGTCAGTAAAGATGTGCCTGCTCAGGAGTTGTAAGATAATAGAAACAAAGCCCAAAGGTCACAAACAGAGGGTTTCAAAGCAAAGTCTCAACACAGAGGTCCAAATTAGATTCTGGGCTTGAAACAACATGGCTGGGAACATCTTCTCTATCATGCTGAACCAGTTTATGTTGCATGTCTAGATAAATCAACGTTACAAAACAAGGAAGGCCAAGTTGTAAGGGTGTCAACTGTCCATGAAAATGATGCAGATAGAAAAGGAATTCCATTACCACCTATTCAGTCCACCTGGTGGAATGAAAAAGTAAAAAAGAAAAAAAAAGTTAAAAAAAAGCATACAACATAATATGGTAGTCATCATTTCACCAATCCTACACACAGGTGGAGCTCTGTTTCATGTAAACTAATAAACCCAGATGGAAGACTTAGATTGTAAAGCTGTTCCAAAAGAAATCTTCATATGTGCTCCAGGATAAGACATTGGTTCTGTTTCAGACATTAGCCTATTTCAAGTAGGAAAATCCTGTCTCAAAATCCTTCACTAACAGGTTTCTACTAAAAACCACCATTAGGCTCTAAGAACAGTAGAAATGCTTCCACATGCATAATGACCAGGAAAATGGTTTCAAAACTGCCCTTTGTAAAAACAAAGGCTAGAGATGTGAACAGAATATAGCTAATCTGGTAAATCAGAGTTGACCTACTAATGGATATTTTTCAGTACCTACTGCTGCTCCATCTAAAAAAAAAAAAAACCAAAATCAAACCCCTCATGTTTAAGTTAATCCATTTCAGATAAAGGGAAAGGACCATTAACAAGGAACATAAGAAGGCAGAATTTTCTTTATCTTGCGCACCTCTCTTCCACAATTCTAATTCAGCTTATTTCTAGGTTCAGGAGCACCAAAAAAAATTCCCACTGAAATCAGATTGCCAAAGCTGACACATTTTAAGTATTCAAGAGTAATTCAACTTCTTACTGTCCCATCCTGATCCTTATGTTTAATTGTAACTCCACATACTCTCTGTTGATAGGTCTTTAGGGAGTGAGCAGAGAGTTCAAACACATGTTGACTCAAAGACAGTGACTTAATTAAACTTATGCTACATAAATAATACATTTAAATTAAACTAAGATGACAATGTCCTTATGCATACAGTAATCCCTTCGGCTTCATGAAGGCTCAAGACACTATTTTGAGCTGAAAGCCATGTAAAAGATTCATTTTTTCGTGAGTTTATTGGAGTACGGGAGACTTTAGATAGAACAGAGTAACTACAGGTGCATTAATAATATCTTCCCACTAATCCTCAGTAAAGTTTATATGGAGTAAAGATTTAGACTCATGTGCATGTTTTTCCCGTTACTGCTGCTGGTATAGTTATTCAGAACCATTTGCAATCATAAAATAAACAACTCCCATTTCCTTTCTATTCCTCTTACCTATGCCTCCTTAGTCTCAAAGCTTCTTGTGCACAAAAAAGGATAGTTGATTGAGTCTACATTTTGAGAATTTTTTCTCAGAAAAATATTTCCAAGCTACCAAAAAATGTAATTAACAATGTATTGTATTTCTAAAAGGACCATCTCAGGGATTTTTGTCTAGCTACTATACCAGTAGCAGTGGTCCTAAAAAAACCTACATGCAAATAATCACAGTTTGAGTTACAGGTACAGTGAAACCATACTTGAAAAGATTTCATGGTGAATATTAGAAAACAGTCTGAATGAATTCAGATCACAAGACTTCCTAATTTCTTTTCCCACCTATTCAGATTTTTGTCTGTAGATCAAAAGGAAGAAAGAATAAATACAGTGAAATTAAGTGGAAAAAACAAAGACCAAGATCCTCACCTGTCCATATCAGGATATGTCAACCACCATTTAACAGTAGCTAAAACGTGCAGACCAGATTTTAAAGTATGCTTCCCAATAATAGTAAAAAAACCCTTTAAACTACTGAAAGATCTCTATACGATTCTATAAAAGAAAGTGCCATTCTAATTTATGAAACATTAACTGGAAATTTTTTATGCACTGTGGAAGTTTTAGCTAGGAGGGTTACAAAACTATTTGTTTTCAATTAAGTTCTCTAAATGATAAATTTTTTTCCATGGCAGAATAATCTAGCAAAGTCTATGAGAATCTGGAATTTAATTTGTTTAACACAAAAGCCAATCAGTAATTGATTGAGTCAAGATGTAGAAAGGTAATAGAGCTCAAAAAACTGTACATGAAGTTCTTGATTAAACAAGACAGGAAGCATAGAGTTGATTAATACGAAGTCATACCACTAAGAGGAGTTCCAACCCATCAGCACTGTGATACTCAAGGAAAGGACATAAATTCCTATACTCCGTTTCATTTTGAAGTTTTTTATCTTGGCAAAACTCAGAAGGAATTCAATTCAGTTGTTGCTATTCTATTCCACGCTCTGAAGTATACTTCCTCAGAAAACAGAGCTGTGTAACTCATACAGTGCAGAGAATTTCCTCATCTATAACAACATGCTAATAACAACATTTCCATAACAGGATATGTTCCCCGCAAAGCGGGTCTAGCACCTACCTGCTACTTCCTCTTTGGTAAAATGTTGCATGTAAATGTTACAATAAAATATTTTCACCTCTAAATTCCTCATGGATTTAAGATTATTACATAAAATCCTCTGAGGGATCGTTCTTCCCTTGTAAAATTATGAGGTTTAAGAATCCAGACAGAAAATCCTCAGAGGAAATTCATGCGAAGTTCTTCTCAACATTATCTGACATTTGCCTTATGTCCCTGCATCACTCTGCAGAAAGACACAAGGAAATCTTTGCCAAATCTACATGAGTTCTTCCAGTCATTTCAAAGAACATACAATCTGATACAAAAGCATTCACACAAACTCTTTATCGTGGTGGCACCTCCACATTCTCATTTTAGGGAAAGACCAGCTAGTCAGAGCACCAGCAACTGTGCAGGCCAGCATAGCATGATCATCAGCATCACAAGTAGAAAACTGTAGGTCTTTGAGGGTCACATTTCACATCCCTGTAGCATGGAGTAAAACTGTTTTCAAAACCAGTTGAATTTATTATAAATAATATTCAGTAGTACATAAATATAGAATCATAGAGTCATAGAATGTTTTTAATCCCAACACCCCTGACATAGACAGGGATAGTGTCCACTAGATGAGGTTGCTCAAAGCCTCATCCAACCTGTTTTCAGAAAAAAATATAGCAAACTCTTCAGGAAAGAAAAAAAATTTTAAGAAACAAGTGGTACAATTTGATTTTATAGATGAGTGAAGTTTAGAAGTAAGTCTTTCATGATGTCTTTAATTTAACATAGTTGTGATCAAATGGTATATCAAATATTTCTGGACATCAGGTGTGATGAATCAAACACCACTTTCAGAGTTTTGTCTTGAATGATCTGGTTAAACATTAGTCTCTCTAGTCTATCATACCAGAAAGGAAAGTTCTAGTAAAAGCTTTTCATTTCTTGAATAGGTCCTGGGAGGCAACACCTGAAAAAAATAACTCATGGATTGATTTTCTTATCATGGTTTAAAACAATATTTATTGCCTGAGGAACATAGCATTAAAAAGTTGGAAGAACAGGTTTGACAAAGTAATAATACTATTTTAAAAGAAGTTCCTCATTATTTTGACCACATTGCTCCTCCACAGTAGCAAAGTAATCTAAAGTTACTACAAAAGCCAACAATCTGCTCCAGTTCACTGGGACTGACAGGGATCAAAAATATCACATTCCTTCAATGATGTTTGTACAGTTTTTTCAATGTGTAAACAAAACTGATTTATGGGGAAAAAAACCCAAACTGATATCACGGTTGACTTGCACTCGGCCTTTCTGAGTAGAGGCATTCATTTGACATGGGTCTTGAGGTATTCAGATTAAATTGTCCTCCCATTGCTATGTGTGCTGAGCTGATGCAAGCTCCTGGGTTATTGCCAGATGTTTCAGAACTGAAAAAATATTAAAATAAGCTTCTCTTCAACTCCAAAACATAAGATAATGACAGTCCATGTATGTTACATGGTATCCATGCCAAAAGATCAAAATTTGAACAAATAATTATGTTTGAATCAAGTAACCTAACACAACATCATCTGCAGTCGATGCTCATACCCTTGGAAATCTCTAGGTCTCATTGTTAATTCTTCCCATGTCTGCTACTCCCTGTTTTTTTTTCTTAGTCTTGGGAGGCTCTGCATTTAACTGTGGCTTTTAAAACACAAGTCTTCTTTAAAGATGTCTCACAAAAAATATTTTACTTGCATTTTAAGCATAAGAAAAAGTGATAAAAGTCTTTGTTAGCATAGATTTTTTTTTCCAAGCAAAATAGACCACCTAATTTATATCCTAATATGTTTTGAAGAACAGGAGACCTATCAGATAATTAATAATGCACTCAGTGATGATTCTTGTATCTTTTTTTTCAAGTTTAACTTAGGTCGCTTCACAAGGTTTCTATTCAGCTTTTCTCTAAATCACTAGCTTATTAGAGATGTCCCATGACCAAAGCAAAATAAGAAATTAATTTTTTCAATTTTAGGGTATTCTGAAAATTTCAATAACATTTTTTCTCCTTCTGAAAAACATCTCTGCTCTTTGAAGAAACAAATAAAAGCTTTTTCTTTGAGAACTTTAATTGTTTCAGTTAAGTAAATGCATCCTTCTGTCTAAATTGGAGAGCTATGGATTTGATGGGTGGACTTTATGATGGATGAGGAATTGGTTGGATGGTTGCCTCTAGAGGGTAGTGGTCAATGTCTCAATGTCCAGATGGAGATCAGTGACAAATGGTGTCCCTCAGGGGTCCATATTGGCACCAGTACTGTGTAATATCTTCATCAGTTACATAGACAGCAGGATCGAGTGCACCCTCAGCAAGTTTGCAGACGACACCAAACAATGTGATGCAGGTGACATGGCTGAGGGATGGGATGCCATCCAGAGGGACCTGGGCAAGCTAGAGAAGTGGACCCAGGTGAACCTCATGAGTTTTAACAAGGCCAAGTGCAAGTCCTACACCTGCATTGGGGCCACTCCCAGTAACAATACAAACTAGGGATGAAGGGATTGAGAACAGCCCTGAGGAGAAGGGCACGGGAGTACTTATGGCGGCTGAAAATCTGGGCATGAGCATGGACGATATGCACTCACAGTCCAGAAAATCAGCCATATCCTAGGCTACATCAAAAGCAGCATGGCCAGCAGGTTGAGGGAGGTGATTCTGCCCCTCTACCCTGCTCTGGTGATATCCAACCTGCAGTACTGCGTTCAGCTGTGGAGTACCCAGCACAGGAAAGACACGGTCTTGTTTGAGTGGGTCCAGAGGAGGGCTATAAAAATGGTCAGAGGGATGGAACACCTCACTTATGGGGAAAGATTGAATGAGTTGAGGATGTTCAGCTTGGGGAAGAGGAAGCTCTGGAGAGATCTTACAGCAGCCTTTCAATACTTAAACCAGGCTTGCAAGATGGGGACAGACTTTTTAGCAGGGCCTATAGCAATAGGACAATGAGTAATGGTTTTAAACTAAAACAGGTTAGATTCAAACTAGATATGAGGAAGAAATCTTTTATGACAAGGGTGATGAAACACTGGAAGAAGTTGCCCAGGGAGGTGGTAGATGTCCCATCCATGGAAACATTAAAGGTCAGGTTGGACACGGCTCTGAGCAACTTGATCTAGTTGAAGATGTTCCTCCTCACTCCAGGGGGATTGGACTAGATGACCTTTAAAAGTCCCTTCCAACCCCAAATATTCTATGATTCTATATTCAGTTTTGCACATTTTTTTAATGGAGTATTTTAAAGGAGAGATTGTTTCAAATTAAAAAATGAATTTAATATTATTATATTTTTTAAAGAAAAAGAAACAAAACAAAAATATATTTTAGTATAGTATACAACCATAAAATGTGATACAGTGTGTCTGAAGAGCTTTTGTGCCTGGAAAAGCATCATGTGCCAGTATTTCTTTTAGTTGTTCTAGTAGCCAGATGTTAGTTAAAACCTCAGTCTATAAACCTGCTCGGTTTACGTACAGGATGAACCGTAATTGTTCATACACATCCAGGTAGCCCTCCACTAGTGTTTGCCTCAAGCCTGCTTCCTGGAGTCTCAAACCAGGCCTCGTTGTTGGTTTTGTTTTGGTTTGGGGTTTTTTTCTGTTTTATTTTTTAAGATGTGCAAAATGATGGATTTTGACCTACTCTTCTTCTCCACAGCCTGTGAGGGTCAAAACACATGGACATTTTTTCAAAAGATTTATGTCTTATGATCAGTTAATGGCTCTGACTGAAGCTTTATTTGTGTTTGGAGGCTCTCTCTCATGTGAGTTTTCCTGTGTGAAGTCACAGTCCTGGTTTTCCTACAGCTGGAGTGCCTACAGGGGCACTTGCTAATTCTCTCCTTAGAGATTCACTCCCTATTTTCACATAAAAATTTACTCAACTTTGAAATGTGCATATCTCTCTTGAATTTTAATGAAAGTGGTCAATGATTTATTGGGGGAGGCAAAGAACAGTTAGACATTGGAGATTAAGGTAAACCCAACCAAACCAGTTGAGCTGGAGTTTTCCAAACACATATTGTCGAGTAATGCTGCAAGCAATTTTTAATTGTATCCAAGCTTCTTATGCTTATCATCCCACTAATGTTAGCTGCATCATATTGTCAATAGGAGATAAAAAAAAGTTTGTCAACTTCCGGAATTACTTGTGAAATGCTGATAAGATTGGCACCTTTCACAGCTCCAGGAATACTATAGATGCTTGACTTTGCATTTGTTCTATTTTTCTGTATTGATGTCAGTAAACAAGACAAGGCTGTAGGAATCACAAATGCATATGAACTACTGTCATAGTTTAGGCCCAGCCAGCAACAAAGAACCATGTGGCTGCTCGCTCACTCCTCCCCACCCCATGCCAGGATGAGGAGAAAATGTAACGAAAACTGGTGGGTTGAGACAAGGACAGGGAGGGTTCACTCACCAGTTATGACCACGGGCAAAACCAGACTCATCTTGGGGAAAAAGTTCAATTTAATTGGTCATCAATCAAAGCAGAGTAGAATAAGGAGACATGAAAAAGTCAGATCTTAAAAACAAACACCCTTCCCTCAAGCACCCCTCCCTCCTTCACAGGCTCAAGTCCCCTCGCTCCTGATGTCCCTACCTCCTCCCCCTCAGCAGCACAGGGGGACAGGGAATGGCGGGTGCAGTCAGTTCAAAGATTGTCCCTGCCGCTCCTTCCTCCTCAGGCAGGGAGGGCTCCTCACACACTTCCCCTGCTCCAGCGCAGGGTCCCTCCCACGGCAGACAGTCCCTCACGAACCCCTCCAACGGGAGTCCTTACCACGCAGTGCAGCCCCTCAGGAACACACCAACCCAACATGGGCTACCCACAGAGTCAAGGTCTGCTTCGGGAGCATGCACCTCCCCGGCATGGGGTCCTCCACAGGCTGCAGGTCCATCTCTGTCTTGCCATGGTACTTCATGGGCTACTCCACCCGATCCTCCATGAGCTGCAGGGGCACAGCCTGCCCTCTCCGCATGGGCTGCTGAGCAATCTTTGCCCCAGCTGCCTCCTCCGCCCCCTCCTCTCTGACTCTTGGTATCTGCACGGGTGTTTCTGTCACAAACCCCTCCTTCCTCTGCTGCACGTCTCAAGGACTGCTCCTTTGTCCCCTCCTTAAACATGCTATCCAGAGAGGTATCTATTGTCTCTGAATGCCTGGGCTCAGCCAAGGTGGGGCTGACTTAGAGCTGGGGAAGCTTCAAACAGCTTCTTACAGGGACCACCTGCCCATGTAGCCCCTTCCCCTGCTATCAAAGCACCACCACACAGACCCAACACAACTACACAGTAATCATTCCCACAAGTTAATTCAAGAAAGACTTTGCCATGCTTAGACAATAATAGGGAACAGATAAACACAATCTGTCCTCTTCTTCATCCAAGATTGGGAACTGGATGTCCAGTTCTCCGCACACAAACTGGAGTGTGCAAATAACAGAGTTAATACATGCACAAGCATTACTATGACTCTGGGGGTGACCAGCCCAGTTGGCCAGAGCTATCAATTGGAAGTACATTGACTTCTCTTCCTTTAGTGAGCTCCCTACAGATTGGCAAAAGACCTTCAAACTGAAAGACAAACAAACAACAAAAGGAAATATTTACCAGTGTGCTTTCTTTCTGATATGACCCTCTGGCTTGCAGCAAATTCTGCTGAGGCCGCAGTGGTCCCAGGGTTGTTTAACTTTCCACTACAGACAATCACCAAATGGTTGAGGTTGGAAAGGACCACTGGAAGTCCACTTGTGCAATCCTCCTCTACTCAAACACAGCTGCTTAGACAGCTTTTGAGTATCGCGAGGGATGGAAATTCCACCACCTCTCTAAGCAACCCATGCCACTGCTCAGTCACCCTCACAGTAAAAAAGTGTTTCCCAGTATCCAGAGGGAAACTTCTGCATTTCAGTCTGTTGCCATTGCCTCTTGTCTTGTCACTGGACACCACTAGAAAGAGCCTGGCTCCATCCTCTTTGCACCCTTCCTTCAGATATTTACATGCATTGATAAAATCCCCCCTGAGCCTACTTTTCCCCGGGCTGAACAGTCTCAGCTGTGTGGCAATCAGGTGACAGTAGCTGTACCTGATGTTCAGCATAAGACTCAATACAATATCTCATTCTTACCTTCATATTCCCCATCTGTCCTTATCATAGTCTCCAGTGCCAGATTTTTCAGCCGCCCAGGTTGTTTCATAACTCTAATGAGGCAGTTTGGATCAAGGTTCCTGCCCTACAAACCAAAACTGCTGAAGCTGCTTTTGATTGACACGTTTTTTACACATTTCTTTTCCTACTTCCCAGTCTTATATTACTTCCTCAAACAGAATGTCTTCCCATGAACTTCTTTTTCTGAAAAAAAAAAAAAAAGTGTTTTGCATGTTCCTTGTGAGAATGTAATTTGGAGAACTATCTGGTCAATTAGTAATTATAATCCACTGGAGCAGCTAAGAGTTTGCTTTCATGTGTGTGTGTGCATCCATAAGACTGCATTTCTGCAAGAAAAAGCCTTTATCATCTGTGGAGAGTCTCAACTAAAGAGGAAGATATCTGGTTTTGTTCCTGACAAATAAACAATACTTAAAACAATTCTCAGAGAACTAAGAGTGTCGGTTACCTCTTGTAAAACTTCCTTATTACTGCAGAGAACTAAGAGTGTCAGTTAGCTCTTGTAAAACTTCCTTATTACTGCAGCGCACCTGATTTTCTAAAGATTATCAATGGCATTTGAATACTTCCATACTTTCAAAAGCATAAGAGAAAAAGAGTGGTTCACACTCTCCTGTTTGTAGACATGAACTGCCGGTGTCTATTAAAATGCTATTAAAGCTGCCAGTTGGAGGGAGACAAGCATATGAGTGTGTTTTTCTGTAATCTGAATGACCTCATGAAGGCCACTAGGAGCCTATGGGACAAAACTTGATCTGTGGCTTGGAGGCTCCACCATGTGATAAACTACACAGTCCAAATGACAAGAGCAGGTAAGAACTTGGTTATCTATCTCAGATGAGCCTGTAGTGAAAGCCAGCAGTGCAGATTTTGCACCTCACGCAACGTTACATGGACTAATGTTACACACAGCTTTTTGGGGAAAAGATAATAATGTATGATAAATTCTAAACCTGATATAAAATGTAGTATTAAAAATAGGATAATAAGTGACAATTACAGAGGTGATTTAATACTAATGCTTTGCCTTGACAAAAAGGCCGACAGAATTATTTCTGTTAACAACTATTCACTGTCAGGTAATATCTACCTCCCTGGCAAATATTGTTGAGACTAGTGTTTCATCTTAATGGGTGACTACTGAATTCAGAAAGTCTATATATAGTTGGAGGCAGTATGCATCATATTAAGTACTCATAAACCTAACCCTTCAGTTACTCTATAATGTAGCAATTTCTTAGCTTTTTGAATTTTTGATATAATGTTAGAGGCTGTGAGCATTTTGTCTGAGGATGCAGAAACTTATTATTAACAGGTATTATTCTGCCTCATCCTCACTGATTCAGAACTACCGAGGCTTTTCTGAAGAATTACTTGATTAGATACTTCTGGCACATTAGAAGAGTGTGAAACTGAAAACAGTGAGATACAAGGGGATGACAAACATTTTTCTGTGTATGAAAGAGTACACTGCTGAGCCCTCCACAGTAAAGCAAAACAAGTGAAGAACTTGGTTGAAGATTGTGGCAAAATCCCACCCAAACTAAGAATGAATGAAGAAAGAAAACGGGATAGACTGCATTTACAGTTGGGATTGGAAAGAAACATGGTACTTCTTTAGATGAATAGTTCTGTTAACTTTAGAAAAGTGTTTTCTTCTGAATAACATTATTTCACATATATTTCGGGTGATAGTGATGGATGGATATCTTAAAAACTGGGAAAGAAACAAGCTTTCATAAGTGAGCTACCTACACACTGGAAAAAGAGCCATTCAGGGGAAGGCTTTCACAAAAAAAAAAAAAAATAATAATAAACCACAGAAAATGTGTTTCTTGCTTGATTTCACCCAGACTGAAGATCTGTGGGTTTTGCAGTGCAATGCTCTGGCACAGATTCAAGGCTTTCGTCTTCAGCTGTTGCTGCTCTGATTAACAAGTGCAGTACACTTAACAGCTAAGTGTAGGTCCAAGACTCTGAATTATCTTCTAAAATTAGATCTAGGAAAAGCCATCACCTTGCAATCTTTAGATTATTTTGTAAGACTTGCTTCATCACTCAAGCTTTCCCAAAGGACCAGAATGAAAGCAATAAAATAGGATTATAAAACAACATTCTTTCACTGAAATGAGAGCAGGAGTCCAACCATTATTTTTCTTCAGAAACAGCAGCTCATCATTTTATCTGGCATAAGAAGGACAATTAATTACCATTTTTTAAATATTTATGGTGGTGTTTTAATTCTGTACAAAGCTTAGACAGGAATGTGACAAGTGCCTTGGAAATGTTAGTAGACTGAATATACAGTGGGATGGTGTGTGTGTTTTATAGATACGTTCGCTTAATATGTATATAAATTACACACATGTGGAGGTGTTATGCTTAGGAGTTCAGAGATGTGATTTATTAACTGAACACATATCCTTTATCTTCTTGCCAGTTATCTGCTGTCAAACTTGTCTTTGGTGAAGTTTATTCCAGCATTCAGATCTTTAAGAAGCATAATTTCCCTCCTGAAATAGTTAAATCAGAATCTTAGGAGGCTTTCTTGGGTTTTTCTTCACTCCACTCACCCCTACTCAAGCCTGCCATGAACAAAAGTTGATATGCATCCTCTGATAGGTTTCTCTATACCTAAAAAACCTGTCAACGTAGTATTTACATCTAAACAATGTGAACATTAATGCTCAAAAAAAAGTAAGCCACTAAAAAAAGTTTCTCAGTTTACCAAAACATCCCAAGACTTGCTTCTGAGCATTAAAACACTTAGAATATACAACAGTCATTATAAACCCAACCAGCTATAATGCAAGTGTTAGTTTAACCTATGACTGCACCATCTTAGGCGCTCTGAGTAAACTGTTAAACAGACCTAACAGGAGTGAAAATCAAATATCCTAAATGAGAATACATTCAATTTACCCGTGTATAACTAGAAACACAATAAATAATGTGAAGAACTTAGACTTAAAGCCTTTCCAAAATCTTGTGTAATTATTAGGTCAAGTGTTACACAGAGGTACATTGAATTATCTCACATTTTATCAGAACTCACCTGATCTGATTTTGTCTTAGGCATACAATTCACTTACCCTGAACATCCTGTAACAAGACTTTCCCATCACACTTATTCAAGTCATGGCAACAAAGTGATGAGACCAGACAGCTGGAAAAAGGTGTTCCATTTTTGGAAGCTGACAGCTATACTGATATCTGCAGTAGTCAGAAGCAGACTGGAAACATTTTATTATGACAAAGTATAGTCATATGAGGCTAAGATGCTAAAGAAAGAAGGCAACAACACACATTTTGCTTCAATGCAACATGGAAAAGGAGCATGTGGCAAGTAGGGTGGGTCTAATTTCTCACTCAGCACACAGTCTCTAGTAGGCTGACCTAGAACATGCATCTTTCTAGTGAAGCTAACAGGCAGCCAGTACTGACCCTTTGAGGACAGTGGAAATTTCAGCTGAGCAAGAAAACAGTTCTCTGCTTCGCTAAGGAGGAATGCAACACCACAAAAAGGGCTTTTTTGAGATCTGCTATGCATTCTTTAACAGACTATTCCTGACACACTCCACTTGAACGTGTTAGTATTTTCATACCATCTTCACGTCACATTTGCACCACTGGGAAAACATTTACCAAAGAAAGATTCCAAAATCCTTTTATAATTTAATCATTTTCTCACCCTCACTGTTGTGCCTCTGTACTATTTCTGACCTCTAACCTCAGTTAGCAACAATTTGTAACTTCCTTTTTAAACAAAATGTTAATGAGTTGCCCTACTGCAATGTGTATGACCACAAAGAGAAGAGAAAACATGCACATATTGCCTCCTTCAGTTACTTGCTTCACAACAACTGGATAGGGAATCCCAAAACAGTTTGCTTTGTTTAAATACATATCTTGTGTGATCACCAGCACTTCACACAAAGGTCATATGATTCTCTGTTGTTCTGTTGGGTTTTGTTTGTTTGTTTGTTTGTTGGTCTATGTCTACTTGTTGTGCTAACCACTGCAAGTTATTACCTACATAAAAATGAAAATCTTCAGTATTGCTTAAGCTGCAGGACAAAGCTTTATCTTTAAAGACAAAAATCTTCACACATTACTTTTCTGTATTCTACAACTTGGAAATCACATACACTAGGTCATCAGGCCACCTTGAACTGGCCAGAGGGGACTATACTAGCAAGACTGCCAGTATACACAATATTTTACTTGCTCATTTGAATAAGTACAAAGAGAAAAATGACAGGAAAATCTGGTAATACAATTCAGGCCATTAATTCTATCTTTTCAAATTTGTAAAAGAGATGCCAACTACAGAAGGAATGTTTAATTACAATTCGTAGATATTTATAACACACTAAAATCTAGATGTTCCAGCAAAGATTAGCTTCCTCCTGCAATCACATTTCTAAGTCTTACAAGGGACAAACTGTACATTCTGAGCTTAAAAACAAAATGCACGATGACGTGGGGAGATAAAGCACTATCATCAGGACTAAAACGAAGCATACATTATGAAAACATCTAAATATTGGACATTAATTACAAGCTGAAAGGAGCAGTAAAGAAAGCATGAAAGGAGAAAGGAGCAGATATGATTGGTCCAAAACTACACAAATGGAAAGAAAATTGGTTGGCAAAGTAGTAGTCTGTGAAGATTCAGTGTTACCACAAGCTGAGGAAAATTATATGATATATTATGAGAGCAAAAGAAGTGTATAGTACAAGAAGAGTGTTTTTCAGGACTAGAGTGAACATCTGTTATATGACATACATGATGAGCATTAGCAATGAAAGGAACTATTCTATTCTGTTAATAGACAAGGAATGGCTTTTTTTTCCTGCCATCCCTTGCCTATTTGCATGCAATATAAATTATGAAACATTATGCATTTTTTATAGGAATATTTCCCCTAACTTTCTACTTGCTTCAGAATTTTTTCAGCTCTCATTAACCAGAAATTTTAAAGTGCTGACTCACCTCCCCCACACTAATCTCATGATGCTGCCAAGATACCTTAAGAAGGCTGTATTTTGGGTGCCTCACACTCTTATCTGATGCAAATGAAGTCACACTGTATGTCCATTATTTTCCATACCTGCTGAATAAGAGGGAAGATAGAGGGCAGGGTATTCTCCTTTAGAAAATTGATATTTTTCATTCCAAAAAACAAAGCAAACAACCTTTTTTTTCTATTGAAAATTCTATTGTCTTTATCCCATGAAAAAAAAAATGGAAACATGTGTGTGGTTTATTCCTAAAGGCACAGTTTAAGTGTTGCAGACCTCACAGTTTGAAGTGTACCTGCCCTGATGTACCTGAGTCTACCTCCTTGTTCAACCACTAGAACACAGATCTTGGAATTCCCCAATTACATTTTCTTTCAACTTCCTTGAAAAATTTGTGTGTCTAGGAGAGGGAGAATAAAAGATATCTGTTACTTGAAACAAAACCAATATAAAGTGAAGTCGTTCCAGGATAAAATTTATGAAGTTCCTAAATCGTTTTTCCTATGTTACCAGTAGAAAGATTTGTATGATATGATCATAGAATCACAGAATGGTAGGGGATGGAAGGGACCTCTGGAGATCATCTAGTCCAGCCCCCCTGCTAAAGCAGATTAGCATAGAGCAGGTTGCACAGGAATGCGTTCAGGCAGGTTTTGAATATCTCCAGAGAAGGAGACTCCACAACCCTGCTGGGCAGCCTGTTCTAGTGCTCTGTTACTCTCACAGTGAAGAAGTTCTTCCTCATGTTCAGGTGGAACTTCCTGTGTTC
>VZSC01013295.1:430533-450328 GCA_013398225.1 Steatornis caripensis | reverse complement strand
ATATATCCTATAATAACATATAAAATATATAATTTATAACATATACAACACAAAACTTGTATTATAGAACATGTAACACATAACAGGTGACATGTAATATATGACATACAACATATAGTCAGTGTAAGCTTTACAATTGCTATTGCCTACCATAATTAAATCATGCTTTGTTTTTTAAAATCTCATTAAAGAATAACCCTCTGAGCACAACTATGCCATTAATTACTTTGTCGAACAGGAGCTTGTTCTGTCTGATTTACCTCATCCGTGGTAAACAGGTACTGTCATTTCACCTTCTTTCCTTACGGAACTTTTTGGATTGCACCAATAATTTTATCTCCATTCTTGGAAGACCTGTTTCTGCCATTCATGTGTTTGAGATGCAGCCAGCAGAACACACGCTATTTAAGATGAAGTAGTACTGATTTATGAAATGGCATTCTGCTAAATTTTCTATTAATCTGTGTTTCTTTTTTAGCTGTGTTAATGTTCTGGTTGCCATCCAACCGGTCTTGTACATTGAGCAAAAGTTGTTTACGACTACAGATCCCCTTCCTCAGTGATCACAGTTAATTCAGACTCCAAACGGGAGACAGCTGCTTAAGTGTTTCCTCACTGGTGTTGCTTGGTATGAAGCACTGAATATCAGATTGCCCAATACACTGGGGTTGATTTTTTTTTTCCCCAGTGTTCATTTCAGTCTGCTCAAGCGGCGAGTGATTTGAAATAAAGACTTTTTTAATCTGCATATTTAATTATTTTTATGGGGTTTACTCTTTTCTAACTTGATCAAGTAACAGTAGATTCAATAAAAGACTCCTGTGTCTCTGTGGGTTCCCCATCAAGGTTTATGTGTAAGAAATGCTCTTCCACGCTACAACACCAGCTTGTTTCTCCACTACAAAGAGATGCTGAAATCACAAAGGCCTCTGATGAAGGAGGGAAAGACCCTGTGTATTTCTGGCACCAAGGCACTGAAAGGTTTCTCTCAACAGCTCCCAGGCAGAGGCCAAGAGAAACAACAGCGCTTGAGTTGTGTGGTAATGGCACACAGAAGGCCAAGGAAGCAATGGCAATAGCTCCAAAGCTGTATTTGCCAACCAGAACAGCAAAATGAAACAAATACTTCTTAGTAAAGTTAATATTGCAATAACTTTGTCACATACTATATTGCTTCCAGAAACGGACCTCAGGGTACCCCTCCACCCGCAATGGATGCCAGAAAACACCTCTCGCTGTTCAGCAGTGCCAGGGACAGGCTTTACCCATCCAATTTCTGCTCATAAGCTGATGGACTGACATAGTTTTCATAAAGGAAAGCTGCTCATACTGTTAAGTTGTCCACTTCAGTCTCACAACATCTCACTTTGGCTGTGTGATTCGACCACACATCCCTTGGTGTTCCAGGTGATATTTCTCTGCAAATGAGGTGTTATGTATATCCAAGTCTATAGTCTGTGAAGGGAAAAGAAATTTAAGTAAAGATTAAAAAAGAAAAAAAAAGGAAAAAATAATCAAGCAAGCACCACTATAGACTTGCTTACATACCATAGAGCTGTATGGCAGGAAAGTTGCCTGTGATTTGAATCTAAAAGCTCTTGCAAAAAGTAACAAACAAACACACTGTAGGGCCTTGATTCTGACACTGCTTTTAGTTTCCATGATTTTTACACAGAGCAAATGTTTTGACATTCAGTGCTGAACAAAAGCTAAGCTACACTTTCAAGTCAGGGCAAGTATCCTAAATGACCCACTGCCTTCTTACAGAGAGCAACCCTAGGATTAGATCGCCTGCTAGGAACACTGGTGGGTAAAAATAAACTTCTATTTTCTGCACTTCAGGCTTGCAGACTTTCTGTTATTGTTCATTTCAGAGAGTTGGGGTTTTTTTGTTGTTTTTCTTTTTGCAGAGCGTACATTACTGTCAGTTGGAATACTAATGGACATCAACAAAAACATCATCTCCAGGGCTGTTCAATGAAACTATCTAAGGCTAATTGTCTCAAAATTAGCTTGACTTATATCTGAAAATTGCCAGTGATTAGCTGATTATGGTTTGAATTGAACTCAAATTGCTACAAAAAGCTACAAAAAGTCATCCTCAGATATATTCTAGTAAATGATGTCTCGGATGCCTCGGTTGCTGCCAGCGCTTGCATTAGGGATGAAGGTCTATTACCACATCACATTGACGGCAGTCATTTTAAAATATATTTTCTGCCTGGGGAGAATCTGTCTCCTGGGAAGAATTCTGTCTTTATACTTTTTAACCTACTCACTAGGTGAAGAAAAAAAACAAAACTTGAGATGTCACAAACAGCAGAACAGATTAAAATATCCTCCCTGTGAGAGAAACTTGCTTCTCTTCTGTAAATACAAATATTATAATTACAGAATGGTTCAGTCCTAGTGTCCTGCTAAGAATCATTCCGTCTATACTGATGGTATGTGATATTTAAAATAATTTTAAATAAATCAAACGCCCCATGCTAACAATGATGATAGATGTCAGGTCTGTTAAAAAAAAAAAAACAAACCAACAAACTCACATAATTTTGTAATAATTATAAAGTTCTGTGAACACTTCTGGTTTGACTAAGTCCTGTGGATTTAAGGACTTTGATATAAACAACAGAAGACCTTATCCATTTCCCAGGCCAAAAGTAAAGACACACATTTGTGACATATACATCTGTATTTCTTAGAGTCAAAATAAATACAGTTCAGCCTCATGAAAATAAGCAAGTCCGTCATTTTCAAAACTGGTCACTTTTGACCTATGTCTCTGCATGGTTGACAGTCTGCTCTGCTCTCAAGTGCCCAATTCTTTTTTCACCCCAGAGAAAAGTCCCTTACAGTCTTTAAATGTGAAAATGTATTTGAGGTCCAGCCCTTCTTGCATTACTATGCATATTGCATAGGTAGATATTCAAACAGTACTTGCAAGTCAGGAGTCTTTTATTCACTTTATTCACATAAAGGTCGGCAACAGGATACTGCCATGCCATTTCTTACAGGTATTCAATTTAGAATACTTGCAATCGTTACTTATCTCTTTTTATTTTTTTGGTGCATGTTTGTCTTCCCACAGCAAAAAATATTGTCATGTATGTATGTGCTATCACTGATGATGTGAGAAAATGTTAATAAGAGTACTGTATTGGAACCATTCATCTGAGATGTAAAGTTTGGGGTAGGGATTAAGGAAACAACAAAGACTCTGTCAGACATGTTAGTGGTAGAAACCATTATGGGGACAAAGAGATGAAGCCTAACTGCCAGGACCAGGTGGCAGTCACAGACTGGAGGACAGTGCAGTTGGAAAGGACCTCAGGAGGCCGTCCTGCTCCAAAACTCACTCTGATGAGGCAGCAATGATGACAGACCAAGTTGTTCAGTCATTATTACTCATAGGGTTGTCACAGGGTTGACACCCCGTCCTTGAGTGCCTGCACACCTGGCTTCCATCTGCAACATGCAGCTTAACACTGTCCTGGAAATAGAAATTGGAAAATGGCAGGCTTTATGTCAGTCTACATTTTTACCATTTCCAGGCAAGATCCTGAAGAATACGGTTCAGTACGACATGTGAGTGTCAGTTTTTACCATAGAGACGAAGGCTACAGGGAATGTTTCAGGGACCACTGCAGGCATATACTGCCATAAATTACTGGAAAACTGGCATAGTGGGGAGGGGATGACATCTGCTCATGATAATAAATGTGGTTCTCAAAGGAGAGGGGCAAACGTTCAGGGCCACAGAAAGAACTGCTGAAACTTAGCGACTCTTAAATGATTAAAAGAAAATCATTTTTAAGAGATAAAAACCAGAGGAAATTCAGTGATAGCGATTAACATGGGAGACCCTTCCCACCCCTGTGCAGATTTTCATATGAAATGACTGTTCCTGTACTGTCTCGAACCACCAAGAAATGCCATATGTACAAGCTAGTGTTAAGCATCAGCATAGTGCTAATGGTCAAAAAACAACAACAGAAAGAAAGGAAATTTGATATTAGGAATCTTAAGCCAGGTACAGAGCACAAAGAAAGGCCAACATTAGGCATTATAGAAATCTCTGTTTTGCCTACATCATGAATATTACTTGTGGTGCTGCCTTCCTACCTCTTCTCCATCTCATAAGAGGGTATAGAGAAACTAAAGTTGGTATTAAGGATGATCAGATACCAACCAGCTTCTCCTGGAAGGACTAAGTAAACAAGACCACTCCAAAGTGTAATGTGGCTAAGTAAGGCTTTGTAGAGGACAATAAAATCTGGGCAACAGGCGACGATGTTTGTCAGGAATAGCCATAGCTATCTTTAATACAATTAGGAACAATCGAAGGAAATAAGCAGATAGATGGTAGTTTCAACAAATGGAAGAGTTTCATCTCAGTATGAATTTACACTAACAAAAAACTTTGCTTTAGGATGTTAAATGGCTGCAGAGAATCAAAAGTGAACACGACAAAATCATGGAGAAAAAGAATCCAGGGAGGGAGAAGAAATTGAAAGATGGCATGTGTGGCTCAGAAATTAGCTGTTGTGTAAATTCTTGACGGGTGGTAGAGTGCTCTGGGGAGCAAACAGTCTGCCTTGTTCCTAAGTTCATAGCCAGGTGTCTATTGGAGATACGACAAGGGGCATGTTGAGTTAATAGCCAGTCTCTTGTTCTCCTTCAGACCCTCACTGTGACATAACCAGCAAATGGAAGGGCTTAAAATTACTAAGGTTGCTAAAACTATTAAGTTCTGCTTGGGTGGAATCAGTGCTTGATGATATAAGATTTGAGGAGAAATATGTGATGTCTCTGCTGGTAAAATCACAAGGTGGATCTCTTAAAAGATACATTTTATAAATGTGTTCATGCTATTTAACACCTAAAACCGAATTCTGACCTTAGTTATGTAGTATATAGTCTTTGTCTGCTTGCAAACTAACTACAGTAACTAACTAATTAGGCTTTATGAGTAATTTAAATGACCATTAGAATCTCTCCCATTACATTAGAGAAAATGGGACTGTCCATAGTCTTCATATTTAAGAAATAATTTTTAAAATCTTTGCATTTTCTCTACATGCCCTCAAAATTTCGAAGGCCATGCAAAAAAACAGAAGCAGAAACATAGTTGGAATTTAAACATCTGCCTTTTAAAAAACCCCAAACATTTGCTGTGCTAATTAACACCTAAACAAAACACTTGCAACAAATACGAATCTGATATTCCCAGGGCTTTCTGTTCAGCACCATAATGGGAATAAGCTGTTATTTTATTTTATTACTTCTTCATCTCAAATGAAGCTTCTTGAGTTCTGGGTAGCCTTAGTGTCTTAGGACTTTGAAATGGTCTACACAAAGAAACCTGTAATTAGAATAACAGATAGATGCATAACATTCACACCTAGTTCCATAAAAATCAAAGAAAGAATGCAATACTAATTTGACTCTTTTCCCCTAATGACTTTCCTTCATTATCTTATTAAACAATAGAAAAGTGAGATACAGAGTGAGAAACCTCAGATAACCTGGAAAAAATATTAATTCTTATAATGACTCAAATGACCTTGTATTTTTCTCCCTGAATGAAGTCTTACTCCTTTTTTCACCAAGAAGGGAGATGGTGCCATGAGGAGGACTGATGCTTTACCTCAAGGGCCTGGAGAAAGTCTGCAGTGGGCACTCAAGAGTCCCATCTGCTGTACGCGGTGGGTCTACCGAAATGCCATAAAAACAGCTCCGGGCGTTTCTGCCTGTACCCATAGAACCAGCAGCTATGCCATTCACCCTGGACTCAACCATGGGTTTGGAAGAGCTATAGCCCTTAAAAGGGGGTTAATACTCCATTTTATGAGTGTCTGTGTGCATGGGGTGCTCATGTGAGGGTGCAGGAGGACAGCCTGAGCTCTCAGAGGATTTAGCTGTCTCCAGAAACTCGGCTGCCCAGCCACAACACCGCAAACAATTCTCCATGGAACTGTCCTGCCCACGCCGTACTGGGATGCTGAATTGGCCCTCGCAGTGGTGGTGATAGTGCTAAGAAAATGACGACGAGTTGGTATCTTCACAGTATTAGCATCCAACTCCAGTTCTGTCAGTACCAATCACAATACATTAACAACTAAGCCAGGATGGCAGCCATTTAGCAAGCTTAAATATTTAATTTAGGGACAATAGCAGGTCATTTAAATAATTAAATTCAAGGGAACATTCAGAGGACTCACAACACCATAACGGTTTCATTTTGTTTGACATCAATGTGTACAGTAACTACATTAACCAACAACAGCAGGTGCTCAAGTCACTTCTCCCCGCATCTCTGCACACAAATACAGCCAGACCAAAGAGCTATGCAGTGCTGGATCCTTTTCTTTGGTCAGAGTTCAAGAGAAAGGAAAGAAAAAAGGAAAAAATAAAAAAAATCAGGCTATTGCTGTTGCTATGCTGGCTGTTCTTGGAGGACCATCCCTTGTCTTGGCCCTGGGATGCCTCAGCTGGCTGGAGAAGTGGAAATGACAATTATTGCTATAACTCACCATCGGTCTATAGGCAAAGGCAAAGGGAGTACAGCCGCAGGCAGGACCTGCTGAAGTGGGCAAAACAGCCCTTGACACTGCTGCCCGTGCGGCTCCTCACGCCTCAGTGCTGAAAGTGAGGATGGCTGCTCCGCCAACAGCTTCTTGCAAATGGTGTGAAAGTGTCTAGGAAACATGATGTGTTGCTCAGGAGGTGCCAGTCTGTATGAGTGTGCCAACTCTCAAAAGAAGGTGGATTTTTTTTTATTTTAAAAATCCAAAATAAAATAATTAGTAAGCAAAATCTGAGTTTTGGACTTGAATGGATTTGGTATGATCACTGTTGGTATCAGCTAAAAAGCTTTATGTAAACATAAACAAATTATATATGTTAACTAGTTCAATGTGCCTAATTACTATTTCTTAAATAACTACTTGGTCACAGGTAAATAACATTTAGGCACATGTTCCCTTAGCTATGAAATAAAGCACACACATACCAGACTATGTTGACTGTGCAGAATTTTGTATTTCTGGCAAGAGGCTTGGACATGGATGTGGACCTGAAATGTTAGCTACTTGCAGGTCAGAAGGCAATCTTTTGTGCACTCACTTGAAATTGCTTTTAGATCAAATGGCAGCATGAAAAGCTGTGGACTGCAAGTCTCCTACCAGCAACTAATGAGAAGCTAAGCTAAAAGCTAATGAAACACCAAAGAGGATTCCTACAATGCCAGTAGTGAAGCAGCCTGCTGCACGGTGAGATGTCAGTCTGTTCACATCACCTAACACCGCGAGCCCGTTCAGGCATGAAGACCAGTTTAGCCACTGCCGTTGTGTCCTGCTGACTTTCCTAGACATCACTGGAAAGACCCCCAGTCTGGGCAATCCCTGGTCTACCGAGTCACTGATCTATTGTGTGCCACCCTTGCTACATGTGGGCAACAACTGGGGATCCTGCTCTGTTACAGCTTCATGGAACCTCAAGAGGCGGCTGCCTCAGTGGCCACTTTCACCCGTCTGCAACGTTTGCCACTCCCTCAATGCATTCTGCAGGGTGGTCCTTTAATTGCTGTAAATGGGTGATGAGCCAGTAGGAAATTTCACACTTGGAGGTACAGTGGGTAAGGACCAAGCATCGGACCTGTTCATCTGCTTATGATGCAGAGACAGGAAATTTCAGTAAGGCCAGAAGGGAGGTTATACCCTTGTTAGCTGTCACNTGTGAATGGGTGATGAGCCAGTAGGAAATTTCACACTTGGAGGTACAGTGGGTAAGGACCAAGCATCGGACCTGTTCATCTGCTTATGATGCAGAGACAGGAAATTTCAGTAAGGCCAGAAGGGAGGTTATACACTTGTTAGCTGTCACAACAAAGTTCAACAGCAAGGCCAAGCCCTAACCTCCACAGCTAAGTTATCTAATGCATGAAAAGATATATTGTACTTTTAATAAAATCCTACATTAAATATAACATACATATATAAACTTAATTCTGTATGCTAAATGTATTAATTTTCAGTTGTCGAAACAGTGTGGTTGACAGTTCCACTCTGGCTTACCTCATTTGCATCTGTTTGATTAGGGAAATAGACCTCCAGCATCTCTGCTGTTTTTTATATTTCTCATGCTCATGTAATGCTGCCTGAATTCACAGGCAGCCTCTCTGGAATCCCACGTTCCTCTCAGATGTCTATCAAGGCATGGCAGTTTTAATGCCTATGGAGGATGTCAGGGAACCTTGCCGAATCCGTGCACCTCCTGGTATCATGACTCTTCACAAAGCCCTTGTGCTCTCTTGTGCACCCCGTACAATCCGATTTTCTTCTCTGAGACAGATGCAGCCTGCAAGTCAATGGGAAAGTGAAGGAGACTGCCTACTTCCCTGCTGCTATTGACAGCTCGAAAACACCGCACCTTGAGCAGCAGCCCTGTCCCCAGACACTTGGCAAAGCTGCCTTTAAAATTATTTCTGTTCTCATCAGAAAAACTCCTTTATCCTATCAAACTACTAGCAATTAGATATTTTACTTTATGTTCAATTATGCTTCCAGAGAAAGAACGAGTTATGAAAGTGCCTTTTGGACTAACATCAAATGTATTTATTGATGAATTGCAACCTGGTAAACGACTTGGAAGCTTCTGAAATGTAAAGTCTATTAAGCCTTTCAATAAAATAATGCTGTAATGTACTTTACTTTTTTTCTCAAACGATGGCAGATGTAATAGAACAATACTTGCTACTGACTGGAGCTTGTATGTGTCAGTGGGTGTTTTTGTTTTCAACCCTGGTTTTTGTGGGATCTCAGAATTCCGATTAAGAAATGATGGACGATCACTGTGACAAATCCTACTCAAGCAGTCCCCATCAGCCACAAGAGTAAGTAGAGTCCACTTGTCATTGAAGTGGTGATCACTAAATACAGCCCGGTTGCCTTGGTTTTAATCACAGCTCACCAAACTCTGCAGTCCACATCTAAATAACTATTGTCTCTTTAAACTAAGCTGAGCAAATGGACCCATTTTCTGGGATCCCTCAGGCAAGGGCCCTCATTCTGCAAAACAGTCCTTAATGTAGGTCAGCTCACATCTTCCAGTAGCCAGCCATGGTCCTGGCTTAAACCCTGATGCAGATCCTGAACTAGAAACACTTGTTAAATTTAAAATATTGTTTGCTATCAGCCTTAAATATAGATGACTAAACATATTTAAGTCTGGTTTAGCTGGAGGATGTGACCTTAGCAAGACTAAATGGCTATCAGAAAATTATGAGCAATTTTCTGCAGTATATGGAGAAATTAAACTTTGCCATTTTTCAGCTTCTGTTGTGAATACGACCTTAACATTAACCCTGATATAGAGAGAAACCAGGCAAGGGACTATAACCTCAGCTCTAACAATTTCTCCCTAAAAGATAATGGCAAATGCCCTTAACCTTACTCAACCAGGTCTTTGTACGTAGTTAGAAGATTTTTTTCCAAAGCACCTACGAAATTAACCATATCCTAACTTTGGCTTCTCCAGCATGAAGAAAAATAAGCCCCNAGTAGCCAGCCATGGTCCTGGCTTAAACCCTGATGCAGATCCTGAACTAGAAACACTTGTTAAATTTAAAATATTGTTTGCTATCAGCCTTAAATATAGATGACTAAACATATTTAAGTCTGGTTTAGCTGGAGGATGTGACCTTAGCAAGACTAAATGGCTATCAGAAAATTATGAGCAATTTTCTGCAGTATATGGAGAAATTAAACTTTGCCATTTTTCAGCTTCTGTTGTGAATACAACCTTAACATTAACCCTGATATAGAGAGAAACCAGGCAAGGGACTATAACCTCAGCTCTAACAATTTCTCCCTAAAAGATAATGGCAAATGCCCTTAACCTTACTCAACCAGGTCTTTGTACGTAGTTAGAAGATTTTTTTCCAAAGCACCTACGAAATTAACCATATCCTAACTTTGGCTTCTCCAGCATGAAGAAAAAGAAGCCCCCAAGACATCATTTCTGAGACACCCTGCAGAGCCTACGACTTCCCCAGAGAATGCTGCAACAGCTAGGGAGGGACTGAAACAAATGGGAAAAGATGTGCAGCTCTTTGTAATGTATTTCTGAAACTGTTTTCCTAAAAGACCTATTTTTTAATAATGTAAGAACACAGAAATTCACTTGAAATCTATTTTCTCATTTGCTATGTTCTGAGATGAGTTGGGAGGGGATGTGTTAAAACACATTTTTTTTAAAAGTGCATTGAATTAAAACTGCATTAACGCAGCAACTGATAAGCTCTTCTTAGGAGGGGCATTACCCACTAAGCTGTAGAATTCTCCTATGTTCTCCATGGACTGCATTAACGAGGTCAGTTCTGCCTTCCAGAGAAACTCAAATCAAGACCAGCTTCAGTCATAATCTTTTTCCCAGACTTGGTTGCTTTCAGGGTGGTGTGACAAAGGTTAATCTTTTCAGATAGCATTCCCATTTTCCCCAACTGTATGGCTGGACTAATGAATTTTCTGCAGTAATGAGCTGGGTAAAGAACACTTCAAGTGTGTCACTAAAACTGTTGTATTTTAAGAAGGTGGGGTTTCCAAGCAACGTATGCATGAGGCTTAGAAACAAACAGCAATAAACGTTCTTGTGCATAGGAAGCTGAATGAGGAGTTTGTTGTTCAGTAAATGAAAACTTTCTTCTGAACAGGTTAAATCCTTTGAGATTTACATTTGAAATATACCTTCTGTCCAGTGGCTCAAAGCCACAGTAAAGTAAAAAGCCTTAAGTAAAAAAGAGCATCATGCAGGCAGGGTTATAGGTCACTGAACAAGTTCCCTCAGCACATTATTACACAAAGGGCAAAATAATCAATTATATAAATTTGGGTAACACTCAAATAATAAAAGAGAAAAGGTCATAAAAAAATCAAACAATTTTGCAAATAATTATGCAACAGTAACCCCCATGCAAATGGTGTTCTGAAAGCAGTTGCTTTGTGGTCAACATTAATGTCATCATTTTAATTTTTATTCTACTTGCATACTCTAAAACAGTAAAGTAAAAGTGGTAGAAAATCAAACTGTGTTTAGAATTGTTGGTGGGTGGGGTTTTTGTGTGTGTGTTTATAATCACAGGTTTTTCTCCTCAGAGCACTGTGCTTCTTTTACTACAAACTAGAGAGGATACATATCTGTCTATAGACCCTAAGTAGAATCAAGAGGTTAAATCACTAAAAGACCCTTTCTTTGAGGTGGGTGAGTTGTGAGCCCCTGGAGACTCCAGACAGATGGTTTTTTCTCAAACAGAGAAGCATGGAATGTCATGATGTCATTTTAGCAACACTTAATCTAAAGTCTCCTAGATCAAAAAGACAGTTATGAGAGGATTAAGCAAACAATGAAACAAACCCTCCAAAACCCGTACAAGTCATACGCTAAGCCAAGACAAACCAATTAAGAGCTTTTGAAAGCAGTTTCAGTTTACATCAATAAAACTTGAAGAGTCCACAAGATCAGAGACAGCAAGGGAAGCTTTAGAGGAGGTCACCATTGTAATTTTTGATGACCAGCAAGAAAAAAGGAGAAGTATTCTGCCAAGGCATACTAGGAAACAGATGAGAGGACAAATATAGACAAAGTTTATTTACACAAGCTTTCAACTCATCAGTCTTTCAAATGATGCTCTGAATTGTCTCCGGAGCTGCACAGAAATTCTTAATCATTTGTAAAGTAATTTAAAAAAAAAGGAGGGAAGATCCTTGAAATATGCAACTCTACAACACTAGACAGCTTTTCACCCATTTGCCATTTATTTGCTGTCTTCAAAAGAAGATTTTTACAAAGAAGAAACTTTGGGTGAAATTCAGCTATTTACTGAAACCTCAAGGCAACAAAGAGCCGGTATGAATAAACTCTAGAGAGAATTTCCTACTCAACATGTAAGAAGCAGAAATCAATATAGCTGGGTTAGACAGTAGAGCCTCAGAATAACTTTCATTAAGTGGGGAAGAAAAGTCTTTCTGACTGCACTGCTCTATTTAGGCCATTGTATTACTGGATTTTTGGGTTCACTAATAAAAAATCATAAATAACCCTGCATACGGTGTGGGAGATAGATAGGAAAGAAGTGGCAGAGAAAAGCATCATGTCAGAAGTTTATGGAAGTGAGTAGAGTACTGGCATTAAAGGCTATTTCCCTGTTACAGTACATTTTATTATTTATAATTATTGATTTTTTGTTGCTGTATTTACTGTCGTTGATGCCCTGCTCTCTCATGCACTAAGTTCTCTCCTGGTTTCACTAACAACTGAAGAAAGATGTCCAGGTAAACTCACCCCTGTTAGGTTTTGCCAGCATCTAAAATGGAGCTTCAGCTGAGTTAATTTAAAATTGTAAGTATAGCCAGAGTGCGTTTGTGATTTCAGCTTTTGCATAAACACTTGCTCATGAGGTCTGTGCATATTATGCTCAAGCCAGAGACATAATTTAACGGCTTAGTTAAAGCAATGACCGCACCCAGGAACATAAACATGTCTTAGCCTATATCTGTGTATGAAGGAAATATTGAAGTAAGTATGGCTAAATTCAGCCATTGATGCAACACCAGTTTGCAATAGTGCAGCTGATACATACTGACTACAATGGGCATAATCTCAAATGCACTATATGTGTAATAAAATAGTTTGAAAAATGACAGAAATTTGAATGACAGGAGAAACACCTCCCAGACACCCCCAAATTCTTTTCCTAGCAAGAAAACCAGACCAGAATGAATATCCAGCAGATCTTCTCTATCTCCTATATGGCATCATGACATTCACAGACCTTTTATTGTTAAAAATATTTTCAGCTTAAAGCTGTTTTGCAATAAAGTAATATTTTAAAGGTACCGATCACATTTGTGTAAAAATTAATGTAGAATCAGATATTTTGTAATTAGCAGCCAGGATATCCGTCAAGCTTACAACTTTTGCAGCCATACTCGAAAAACACTCTGGTTCAAATCAAACACCACATTTTTTTTGATACAAAATCATTTTGTCAATGTTGAGGCTTAAATCAAAATGAGTAATAGAAAGGCACTATTATCATGCACTAAAGGATGTGGATGTTTCATGCAAGAATTTTACATCAGCTCTTAATTACCAGTCTTCTCAATATATACATAAAATTATCTTACATCTAGAGTTTTAGAGAAGTGGCATGTGAAATACTACAAAAAATATACGAAGTATTTGCTGCCAGCTAGCTGTACTGTAAAAGTATGCTACAGAATACATTTTTTAAAGAGATTGTATAGAAAGCCAAAATTTAAAGCTAGAGACAGTATATTCTCCTTATCTGCTGCCTTTAGATCAACTTAAGCTTTTGTGATTGTTTTGGCTGAGATAAAGTTAATTTTCTTCATAGTAGCTAGTATGGGGCTATGTTTTGGATTTGTACTGAAAACAGTGTTGATAATGCAAGGACCTTTTTGTAACTGCTGAGCAGAGCTTCCACAGAACCCAGGTCTTTTCCGGACCTCACCCTGCCAGTGAGGAGGCTGGGGTGCACAAGGAGTTGGGAGGGGACACAGCCAGGACAGCTGACCCCAACTGACCCAGGGATATCCCACACCATACAATGCCATGCTCAGCATACACACCTGGGGGAAGAAGGAAGTGTAGACATTTGGAGTGAAGGTGTTTGTCTTCCCAAGTACCCAGCACATGTGATGGAGCCCTGCTTTCCTGGAGATGGCTGAAGACCTGCCTGTTTATGGGAAGGGGGGAATTAATTCCTTATTTTGCTGTGCTTGCACACATGGCTTTTGCTTTACCTATAAACTGTCCTTTCCTCAACCCATGAGTTTTCTCACTTTTACCCTTCCGATTCTCTCCCCCATCCCACTGGGGAGGGGAATGAGCGAGAGCTGTGTGGGGTTGAGTTGCTGGCCAGGCTTGAACCATGACAGCTTTGCAAAGAAGAGGAGATCTCTCTGGAGCAACAGAACATGCTAGGATTCAAGGAGCCTCGTGCAATGTGGATATCCCACCTGCAAAACACCTAAAAGGAGGAGAGAACCTTGCCACCATAGGGGTTACACTTACAGCCAGCTGCAGAGGCATGGTGGAAACACAGAAACTTTTCTAAAGGCTTTGGACTAGGTGTATGCTGGTGCCAGTTTAATAAACAGTGGAAGAACAGCTCTTGACTCTGCAGTTAGAAGTCTTCACGCTGGGGTCAGAAGAGGACTGACTTTCAGGCTTTCTATTTAGTTCATTTCAGCCATCAACCCAATTTAAAGAGTGGTATTATTATAATTTGTTCTCTGATCTTACCAAAATCATAGCTCTAAAGATCAGAAAGTGCTGGGAGAAGAGCCCATCACAGTTCTAGTCTTCAATTGTGTTTGAATTTGTTTAGTGTGGCCATCACAGTTCTAGTCTTCAATTGTGTTTGAATTTGTTTAGTGTGGATCACTGACAATTACAAATTATTTTGTAGGAACTGATCATTAAAAGAGAACACTTAAAAATAATTTATTTTAGGGGTTAAAATGTGACTGGTTGTTTCAATTTGATTGGTACTCTTCAGAGAGGAAATATTTTAATTTAAGGGTCAACTTGTTCTGAAAGGCTAACCAATCATGTAATCTAGATAAGTCTCAGCCTAAATAGGATAAAAATGGTCATGCATAATTGAAGTATTCAAAGGCACCTTTATCAGTTCACTGCAAGCGTTTGGTATGCCTTGAA
This sequence comes from Steatornis caripensis, assembly GCA_013398225.1. Classification (NCBI taxonomy): domain Eukaryota; kingdom Metazoa; phylum Chordata; class Aves; order Caprimulgiformes; family Steatornithidae; genus Steatornis; species Steatornis caripensis. Next base: position 435,583 of record VZSC01013295.1, on the reverse strand, counting down.
CCATACTAAGCGAACACTCATTGAAGCAAATAGTTTAAGAGATCTATCATATTAATATGGGTAGTGAATCCTACTTTATACCAAGAACTAATTTTAATATAATCATCTCTATGTGATGAGAATTTGTAGAGTAGATTAGCAAGTTTTGATTATCTCTACTTGAGAAAAGTTGAAATGTTCCATGTTAAATTTGCAAGTTTAACTCTATTAGTTTCTTACAACTCTTCTGCTTTTACTTCCCATAGCTCCTCGTCTAGTAATGTCACTTAATAAAGCATAACAGGTCACATAGTTCCTCCTTTAACTAAACACTAAGAAATCTAGTATGCTTGTGAAGAACGTTTTATAAGTTATTTTTTATCTGCTTTTCATTACAAAGTCTTCTTAGGTACTTTGCACTTATGCACCCTACTGGAATGCAGATTTCTTTTTTTTTCTTGTTATTTCTTACTCAGAAAGTAAGAGTTGTCTGGAAAGGAAATTAACGTAGAAATTACAATCTTCAGTTTTGAAGGTCCAAAAAATACAGCTGTTTACCTCTTCACTCCTATAAGTTATTGCTGATAACACACCTACCAACTGATACCTAAGGGTTAGTATACTTTGTCTGCCCCTCCATCTTTCAGTAACTTTTGAGCCTATTGACCTGTTTCATATGCAATATGTCCCTCACTTACACAGGAAGCGAAGCAACAGCAGTTTCTTCATATTTTCAGAAACTAAGTACAAAACTTCATCCCAGTCCTCTGATTGGAAGTGGAAAAATAAACACATGCAGTGAACACTTGCTGGCTGCACAATTACTGCGGTTTGAATCAGACCTCTTGGTCAATTAATCTAAGTCCCAGAGCCTCAAAAATGAACCCCAAATCCACCTTTCACTCATGAACACAGCAGCAAAAGAGGAGTTTGCCAGTCCTGGGACAAATGACTGGTGTGATACTCAGAGCAGGACCTGCCTGATGCTATGAAAGGAAACTGATAATCTAAGATGGAAGGAAGGTGTATATTCGAGCAGTAGAACACAAGATAATACCAGAATGAAGTCACAGCTAGCAAGGCAGTAACCTAGAGATTACCTGAAGTCTTCCTTGCAATTCCCTGCTTTTTCTTTTCAGGCAAAGAAGAGGAGGATAATCTTCACAGGATACATATGTTCCATTCATGATTAGGCGTAGTGAGCTCATTTTGAAGGCTTACTAAGGCAAATTATCAACACTTAGCCCCCAGTGCCCCAAGGTGGTTCTCAGGCTTCCTCCACGCAAACAGAAAACTTCAGTTCTTTCACAAGGCAGTGCAGAAATGAAGAAAGCTTTCCATAAAACAGAATAATGCTCTATATTTGCACATTATGCTGATGAACAACCTGGGACCAGGCACTTACTCACTTACACTTAAATTCAAACTGAACACTGACCACCTCAGACCACCATAGTCTACTCTTCATAAGAGTGAGATGTCATGTTAGACCTGAAAACTCAGGTAGTGTAGGCAGACTAAACATGGCCTGTATGAAATACTGACCAGAGAGCCGCTCAAACCTAATCTTATGTTTAACTAATGGTTTATACTTGTGTGAACATGATCTTATATGGAAGACAGATTCATATAGGGAAGTGGTAGCTCTCACTAGGCCAACTCGTGTAACTTGAAAGCACGGGAGAAGTTACACGGGTCCTTCTTCAGGTCTGAAAGCTCTTTTCAAGTTACGTTGAGGCTGAAAGCAGGCCCTGACTCCAAACTGATTGTGCTTTATATGGCTCCTTGACAATGATTTGATTGTGATTTGATGGTGAGTCTAATTACGATAGATCTGGTCCACTGTAAATCTAAGGTACCCAATACAAATTAAATACTGTAATAATATCAACTCCTTTCCATAGTGGTCATTTTGGGGACTTCCATTCTCTGGGCGTACAGTTGACAGAGCAAAATCTGTTACAGTGAAGACTTCATATTAATAATTAAGGTCATTGATATAAAAATAACTACAGTCATATAACTGAGCTCTTTGTGTTAGTAAGATTTATAGTGAGAATTATTAACTCTAACAGCTGTTATATCTAAAGCAATGTCCATGAAATAAGATGACCTTTTATCTATTACCTGTTTGGTTTACAGCATCTATGAGTTGTAGATTGATGAGTTTCAGACTCAGGCCAATTTCATTACATGTTCTATTTATATCATACTTCTTTTTTTTCCCCGGATGATCATTTTCTCAGGAAGAAACAAACAAAAAAAAATCAAAAAACCCCCGAACCCAAACCCTGACATGTTTATGGCATGCGAACTTGTTCAGCTAACTACAGTGGTTATCAAACACAGTTACTATGAGCCACTGGACGGGCGAGATGAAGCACTGAATCTAGCAATCCAAGAGGTTAACAGTGCATTAATATTGCATTATTTGTCATAACACATTCATTTAACACATGATGAGATAATGCTCCTGCGATCGAACCTAAAGACATCACAGGGATGTTTGTAGGTTTTGAAAAGACTGAAATTCACAGAGAAATTTTAGTTTATTGAGATCACCGCCAGGGAAAATGGTCTAAGCAAGCACCGAAAACTTTAAAAATACTTTCTGACTTTGAAGGAATCTTCCTCTGTGCAGATATCACTGCCTATGCTGCCACATAGCAGTCTTCATCAAAACAAAGACCATCTCTTATTTTGGACCTTAAAGAAACAGCTAGAGTTTCAAAATGCTCAGCACCAGGCAGATCCAATTGGTACTAGAATTGTATGGCAATCAGACTGAAGGATGCTGAGCCAGATGAATGGCAAATAATGAGAAAGTGTTACTTTAAAATACGTGACAAGGTGGCTTGTAGAGCATACACAGAAACTGTAATCACTTTGCCATGTTCTCCCCTCAGAATATTGTTCAAGTGCTTTCAAACCTGCTCTCACAACACCTCTGAAAGTCCAAATGAATTACAGAGTACATCAGTCATACTGTGGTTGAACAGTTTTAAATAAAATTGACTATTAAAATTATCTAGTCCTTCTTTTTCACCTAGAATATCTTTATTTCCCCTCTGAGATCCACAAATCACACATCCCTTTGTTTTACTCTCTCAGGCTCTCTAGTGAAGTAAAAAGTCTTTAATTGGTGTATTATTTGATCCTTTATAGCCCCAAAGTTAACTTTTGCTGATTGGCCTCTTAAAATGCTTCAAATGACAGAAACATTGCTAGATATTTCCATGATATAATTAATAGTACTGAAATTTGCACTATCATCATTAAACCTTGGGACTAACAGCCAGTGAGATAACAGAGATCTTTTGTATTTTTGTAAATTAATTACTTTATGCTTTCTGTGGGAGAAGATATATCACCCTGAAACCCTCTGCAGGTGGAGGAGTAGCCTCATCATAAGTACAGTTAGAATTTCTTTGTCTTTTTCACAACACTCTGTTATATAGTGAAAAATTAAGAAAAAAATACCCCCAAAACCAAAATAAATCCCCAAGAAAACCAGAAAAGTCAAATATTTCTACAGAATTTGGGCAGAATATATACAGTGGCATCTGTTTCCCTACAAATCAGGGTTGAAATGGACATTGTGCCAGCTCTGACATAAGGAGGCTCCAGATCAACTTATGTCAGTGGTGATCGAAAGCAATTCTATTTCATAGCTGTATTGTATCATTGACATGATAAATCAGTAAGCTCATCCCATTTGTATCATAGAAATGTTCAAGCTACAAATCCATAACAGGGAAGACTGAAGATGGAGTTGAACAGTGAAAGATGCTACCCATGTTAATCACTAATAACTATGTGGGAAGAACAGGTGGTTATTAAAACCAAATAGACTTTTTTAAAAAAGAAAAAAGAACCAAACCTTAAAAATGCAGTGATGTAAAGTGTAGCACGGAAGTTAATCATACACACATGCCTAAGCACACATCTTCAACAGATCTTCAGCAGGTGTAGAACAACTCTTACACAGTGTTTCAAATAGTGGAAGAAGTTCTGAATTCCCCATTAGGTGGGCTTCATGGCAAATGCCGCTGAAGACAGTGGGTGATACCTTCAGCATTAGGGCCACAGCCTACTGCCCTTGGAAAAGAGTGAAAGGTTTGAAGACAACACCATTATTTATGTTAATGAGAAGAATGCCCATTTTTCCTTGGGTACTTTGTATGATCCAATTCAGCCAACTAACAACACAGACCAAAGAAAAAATTTGGAAATTTTTAGATCATCCCTATTTGGCTACCTGCTCTGAATAAAACACCTCCTTACACATTTTCTCTCTCTTTTTTTTTTTTTTAATACTCCTATCAAGAAAACTGTTTATCGTATATTCTACAACAAAAGCATCTGGTAATTCTACCCTTGAAGATTAGTATTAATATTACTACTATTTTTAGGTACAACACCTCAGTGCGGATATAGCCTAGTGTTTCACACACACCTGTATTTAGCCTATTGTGACTTTATTTAAGTGCTTAATTAAATGGCTTTGTATTTAAAATTTTTGATTACCTAGTGGTGGCTCGTGCTGACTTTTGACTGACTTTGAACTTCATGAGGGCCTTCATTTCTACAATATTTCTTTGGTTTCAGCAGTAGATACTAATTTTTACCATCCACACTAGTAGTTACGATTTTATGCACTGATAATAGCTTGCTTTGTTTTAAACCATACCACTGCTCTATGAAGTATAAAACCGTAAAGATTTTTGGATTACTGATTATTTCTCCTAAAGGGCATCACAGCCTCAAAGATTTCTCTCTTCCTAGGAGATGAGTAGAATCTGCACAATTTGTATTTCATGACAACACAACAGCTCACACTCTGAATTACTAGTGTTATACTCTGATGCGTGTCAGCAATGGCAATGCAGTACTGGTTCGCTATTTAAGAAAGCTAAATTAATTTGTAGCTGTCAGTCATGTTTGCCAGATTTGCTTAGATTCTGAAATTTATTGACAGGCTATAATAACTGACATTTAAATTGTCTGTTCTTGTAGAAGCAAACATGAAGCACGGATCTAAAATATGACATTTAGTTCTAATGAAAGGAAG
>VZSC01013295.1:403240-414789 GCA_013398225.1 Steatornis caripensis | reverse complement strand
ATAAACTGCATTTGTGCTATACCAAATTGATTTGCTAGAGAAAAATCATCAAATTGGGTGACTTAATTCAGTTTGTAAAAAAAAAATTGTTTTGCATTTAGAAGACAAAGCACCGTTGCATGTAAGTAGAAGTAGACATCAACACCAAACTGTTTTAGTAAAGCTGCTGGGATGTGTGGGAAAATTGACTTAAATGCATGTTTCATTCAGTCCCTGATTCATTGCTGTTATTCTTCATTTCTTCAGCAATTCAAAATAAATTTAAGTAGAAATAATGTTTAAGAAGAGTTGTTCTACTCTTTACTACAGCAGGCTTGCACAAGACCTGGGCATTACCCTAAGTACATTATTTTTTGCGTCTTTCTCTTTTCTTTGGCTGTGCCATTTGCCTCTGCTCAGTCAATGAAAGCTGTTACACAGCTGACAGAAAATTTCCCAGTTGAAAAATATGCTGAGTGCCAACAGAAACTTGCTGAGTGTTATTTTACCAAGCAGCCACAGTGCCTCTTTACAGTATAAATGATAGACTGAGGCATGAGGCCTCTGAGATGCCCATAGTTGCCTTGGCCTTGAACTTTGTTTGCCTGCTCTTAAAGCATCTTGAAGTTTTGAAATTACATCTGTCTTTTCTGGGTTGTTGAAGTGTACTTTCAGGGGGTTTTGTGTGGAATGGTAGCACCTTCCTTATTTAATACAGTAAGAAAAGACAAGGCATCATCAGCAACCTGCTGTCCTATAAACTCTGAGATTTGAAGCGTGAAGCACACAGTGGTGAGGCGTTCAAGGTACACACAGAGGAATAGTAAAGTTGGATAGGCATTTGATACAAGTTAGGCTTTCAAAATGCACTCCAGGGAAATTAAATACCTCAGAGCACTCTGTTTTTGAAAATTTTCCTTGGGGATGTAACCTGTCAAGCAATCCGGAGAGTAGAGCGACCCCTACCTATATGCCTTCATCATCCAGAAACTATTTAAATTACGTATATGCAACTCTCCATTGAAGGTTCTGGGTGACCAAACCGATCAAAGCTGGATATGAACAGGATTGTTACCAGTTGTTAGATTGTGCTTTCCTATCTATTCATCCCCACCACCTCAGCCCTTCACATGTAAATGCAACCTGTGTCCTGCTGATTTAAGTTAATACTTTATGTCCGTAAAATCGTTCCAGCTTTATGACTCATCTGTAGATTTTGCTGGACTAAGCCACTTTCATATCTGATGGGTATTTCCTCTAAACTTACAAGAGTTGCAGTCACATCTCCCGCTCTCCATTTGTCCAAATTTGGCTCAGACAGAACTACCTTTCCGTACAAGCGTAACAAAGTGGAGTTCCTGTGCCCCAAGATTACAATTCTGTGGAAGTTCACATTCTTGACATACATTTCTAAGGCTATAAAACATTCATGAGACTGACAAGCCCAGACTACAGTTGTTTTAGGAGAACAACTCACAGAAAAGTTAAAGGTTGCTTCTAGGCATCTAGTTTGTATTCTAAACTTGATTTACCCCTGAATGGTCCTTTGTAAGCCATTTAGGTTTCTAATTAAAAATAGAGCAGGTCCAAATTCTTCTGTTATCTAAGCATGTCAGAAATGAAAATTAGATTGTTTTTCGCATTTCTTTTATCATACTAGCTCAACTCCATGCCACACTTGAAAGCTTGGGCTCTTCTTTCGTCTAGCCAGAAGCATTTAATCCTCTTAATGGGTGACTCACCCATCTTTCTTAGTCTGGTCAGATAGTAAATCATCTGCACAGCCAAAGAATTAAAAGTATGGAACAACACTGCATGAAATTACCTCAACGATTTCCATATGGCTCTTGCTGTCTACAAGACTATCTTACCTAACAAGCCCAGGGGATTCAGATAACATATTTACAAACCCTACATTCATTGATTTTTTTACTCTTTTCCTCTCCTCATTAAACGAGACAGATACCCAATTTAAAGTCACTAGTTAAGAGCTAAAAGCAACTTTATAGATTTTGTAACAAGTAGGAGTGAAAAAAACACCTCCTCTATCACTTCCTGTAGGTCAATAAAATATAACATGATGAACCATCTGCTGCTTGTATAGTGGGACATCAGAACTAATCTAGTCTTTTCAGGGTTGTCTTCATGAGTTCTAAATGTAACCCTCCCACTGGCTACATGGAAGATCTTCTGACTTACCTCTGGGATAGCTGAAGGCACTCTCTGCACTAACAATCATCTTCTCTGCTTCCATTCTCACTACAGCCAGCTCACCAGGCAGTGAAAATATAAATTATCAAAAGCGCCTTCATATATTTCTCATAAGTCCCCAGAATAGACTAGTAGCTTAACACCACAGCCAAAAAGGTAAAAACAGTGAAGATACAATATTAAGGGTGAAATGTTGTGTTTGGGAGAAAATCTCTTGAGAATAACAAGTCAGGGTACTCCTATGCTACACAGAGCCAGATGGGAGGTGGACAGCAGGCTGTTGTGAGCAAGAGGCAGGGGCTGAAGGCCCCTCATGCCAAGCTGTAGGAAGCTGCATGGCCTTGGCAAGGGAACATGTGCCAAGATCCATGTTGTGGAGCACGTAAGGGACATCCCAGCCTCCTATTTGGCTTCAGCAGTGCTGAGCAGCAGTGCTGGAGGGTCAGTTCAACAGAGGAGATAATACTGAGGCTAACACCCATCCCAGACATGAACTTAACCTAGTAAATCTGGAAGGAGTCCAGCACCTTGCTGTGAAAACAACCACCTTGCCAGAACCTGTCCTGGCCAACTCAGGGAAAACTCCCACGAGCTGCTGTATATGACTGTTCCTTGCCTCTCCTTAAGTCATCAGGCTCTGCAGAGAATACAAGGTCTATAGAGAAGACTGGCGGAATTTTCCATGATGCTTTGTAACACTGATCTGTGCCTTTCAGCTGGTGCAAAAGCAGAAACATAGGAGATTAAACTCCTACTGTTTTTACCTTCTGAAGAGTAAGGGAAGAAGTTTAAAAGTAAAGAGCTGCGATGTAAAAGGACGTGTTTAGTTGTCCTAGCTTACTCAGCAGTTAAAATTATATTTAATTAAGAAAAAAATAATGTCCTTGAAATAGCATTAACTTTAGACCAACAAAATCCATGAAATATCTTCAGCTTAATTTCTAAATACTATTAAATAATTACTGTATCTCTTCTGATATCAATTTAAGTAAAATTTAGTTTCTTGAGGCATGTTGGACAAAGGCTCAAACATTAGCATCAAAATCTCCTTGTTATTTCCACAATGAAATTTCTTAATACTGATCACTAAATACAGTTTAGATGTGGTACTTTCTCTAAATATTACCTTGCTTTGAGTTTCTCACATCAGCTGAAATTAGAACAAGGAGCATTAATCCAACACAACAAATAAAAATAACAATTCTCTCATCAACTGGCAAATTAACCAACCAACTATGCTGAAAAGAAAGGGAAATCCACGCATATGTAAATATTGTAAGTCACAGGGGGTTTGGGTTTTTTGCTTTATTTCATCCCGTGTACAGTAACAGCACACTTTAGCTGGAGGCAGCCTGTTAAACTGTGGCTTGCTACAAGGAGAAATACTTAGAATGTTCTCTTTCAGAGACATTTCTCATGGTAATTCTTTATTTACTTCCTCATATTGATGTATAAACCTAAAGTAAAAATATTTTAGATATTCTATGTGTTTGTATTTTTGAACTTTAAATGGAGGGACTACTAAATTTCTCAGTGTTTCCATTAAAAGTTCCTGTCTGAGGAGAATTTTTAGATGTTTCAGAACTTCATGAACTGTGAAAAATGTTAAGTGATTAATGTAGGTTTTTTTAACTCTTCATCCCTCAGAACTCAAGTCTCCCAGAAAACAGATTAATGTGTGGATTTAAGAACAGAAAGGTTTGTACAATAAATTGTGGCCCAGATTGACAGCAAATCATTCAAAACCCATCTGAATGGTCTTCAATACACTAATGCCAATATAACACAGCTCAGTTTCTGAATTGTTTGCCTAAGATCAGATGGGGTGATCTCATGCTCATGTAAATTTATGAAACTGTGGCAGTGAGATGCATTTCTAAGGCAGAGTCCTAAAGATGCTGTGAAGTCCTTTACATCTCTAAATGTAAAGTGCCATGCAGATCTTGCAACAGTCTCCTTTCAGGGAAGAAAGAAATTTCTACATTAACATAAGATTGTGGCCCTTAAAAAAAGCAGACTTGTAAGAAGAATTAAGGCAATTATACAAATCAAAAGCATTGGCAGTCGGGTGTCACTGTATAACCTTTATATAGTGAGGTGGCTGCTGTCACCAGAACTGACGTGGTCTTTGTGCTTAGAGCATGCTCTGAACACGACTGCAACTTAAGACTATTTATTTTCTGCATGCCAATGGAAGGATATCTTCTTCCTCACTTTTTTTCCCCATATATCACCTTAATGTTAGACCCCATCTGAAAGCTCTTTAATCCATCCAGCTAAGAGATATTGATCTTGTGTCTCACACTGACCTCCACATTTTGGAAGAAAGTGCATCTCTATATAATAGGTGCTCACCTGCAATCACATACTTCCCACTCTGTTGCATTTCAGGGCATCATTCTAACTCTTGTGGGACCGTCATGCATTTTTTCCCCAGCCTACTGTGCCTTATGGCATGACTCCACCTTTCCATCCCACGGGGCTGCAGGGTGACTGTAGATCTCTGCCATCAGAGCAGGGACTGGTTTTCCACAGAGCAAAGCAACAACAGCTACTTCTTCTTTGTGCAGAGACTGCTGTGGTTAGAGAGCATCTCGCCGAGGATAAAAAGTTCCCTGTCAGCCGCTGAGATTCAGACCCTGTGTAGCATTCTTGCTTTGTAAAAAGTGTTTTTTTCCTAGGCAGTTAGCAGGTTTGTCCCTCTCAGAAGCCTTCTTTCAGCTGAATCCAGGCTCTCCCATCACTTTGACTAGTCTTAGGAGAGAACCAGTACTTAAGCTGACAAAATGTTGGCTGTCAGACACCTAGAGGGAATCGTATCACTGTTAAGAGGGTCTCATGCCATACTCTAGTATTAATAAAAAATGACTCATTTTGAATAATTAATTTGTAAACCAATTTTTTGCTAGGAAAGACTTCTTATCAGGACTTTCATCCTACTGAACGAAAAGTGGGTGGATGCCCCTCCCCTTCGCCCAGAGGACCAAAGTTCTTGGCTGGAAATGACCTCCCAGTCTAGAGGTTAGGTGGTAGGATCCTGGGACATCCGTGTGTGGATGCTCTGCACTGAAGTTGAGCTGTCATGCATTATTCCTGTGGCTAAAAACATTTTGTTGTTCTTCAAGACTGCAATATGTTGTCCACAAATAATTAGATGTTTTTCCTAGAAGTATGAGGAAAAAATTGTTCAACAAACACCAAAGTGCAGTTGTGTACTAAGGTTTAAAATATTAAAATCTCAACAGCGTCTTAGCTGACTATCCACACCAACATCAGAAGCTTATTCCCAGCTCACAGTTTGGTCTTTAGATAGATTTCTAAATATTTAGTAGCAATGGATGTTATATATCCTAGTAATGGAGATATGTGACTATCAATCAGAAGCAACGTGTAATCCAAAGACTTCTGTTACTGAAGTGAAATGTCTAGGAGATTAATATCTCAGGGCATCAGAGATCTAGCACATGTATCAGCCTGGGAAGAGCCTGAAGTTTGCTACAGTACAGGCAATCATCTGTATACCTGGAAACATGTGCATATACCTCATCTGCAAAAACTGGACTGAGATCATATGCAAAACATATCACCTTCACCCGGACAGTTCAGGAACTGAATGTATTTCATTGAAAGTTGTAAGAAACAGGGAAGACCATCATCACATGGTATTTCTTTCCAAATATTGCTATTAAGCGTAAAGCCTTTGTTTCACCAGTTATTTTTGCAGAATCCTGTTGTGCTTCCACCTTTGTCACCAATGCTGTTTTACCCGTTGACTGAAATACTCCTTCACTATATCTACCTTGTTGCTTCTCAATTGTATTCTAGATTAGGTTAGCTTTTTTCCCCCACTCAGCTGAAACATTGATCATGTATATCCATGCCTAAGCCACACAATTCAGGATTAATCGTTCCACTCTGCTAAATGTCATTGGCTTCTGCTCATTTCTTCTTCAACTTTTTTTTACTTGAGGGCTAAGTAAATGGTAATAGCCAAGGATAGCTTTTATCCTATACATAAATGGCTCTTTCTTTTTTGAACCCTGAAGACTATCTTGTGCTAAAGTATTCTGACGTAATTGAAGCAATTGTACCAATTAACATATATTTTACTTCTGACTTCAATAGTTACTTTCTGTCCTCCATTATCCATTTCTTAGTTTTACAGCCTCTCAAAGAAAAATAATCCAACTCACTTTTTTAAAAAGACCGCAAATGCTCACAAAAAGCAAGAAACCATCTGAAACTGTCCCTCGGCAAAGTTTGTGCTGTACAGAATTGGCAGGTGCATACTAGGAATATGACACAAAGTGCAGTTTGTGTAATGTGCCAGAGACCAAGGCTTGACAGACAACTGCTGCCTCCATCACTGCCTTTTCTTCTCTTACAGGAAGCTCATCTGAAGTGCCCTGACCTCCTCTGCAGTTTGCATTTTGCACGCCCATGATGTTTGTGAAGTAAAGGCATAGAAACAAGCAGTAGAGGCAGGGTTTCCAATCAGTGTATCAACCACTGCTTTAAAGTGAGTTGCTTCAGGCTTAATACCAGTCTTTGGCTCACAGGCACTTTTCTGGAAAACTTAAGCAGCAAAGTAAACCTGACTCTGCTAGCTCTAGCCCTAGTGCCAAGTGAGGGTGTGGAATATCAATGACAGCGATATTACCTGTTTTGAGGGAGAGGGGCAGATCTGAAAACGTGACAGCTGAGTGACATGGCAATGACCATGCTGGTGCTCAGGCCTGCAGGGAATGGCGTGATGTGCTTTGTGGTTGTTCAACACAGTCAAAGCGAAATAAATCAAATAGGAGTTTTCTCTTTGTACCAAGATCTGCAGGGCCATGTCTCAAATGATATGTAAAATTTCCCAGGAAGCACTTGGGTGGAAACAGCAAGTAGCAACTCTAACAACGCCAGGGTTCCGACTGAGGGATGCACCTTCCTAGCCAGCTTATCCGAGAAGCCATTCTGTGGCCATTGCTTTTCTTTGCCTAGGCTATTAATGTTTGCAGATTTTTTTTTTATCAGAAGAGTACCAATAACATGAAGAGCAGGAGTTTTCTTTTCAGAAATGTGATTTTTGTGGATATAGAGGTAGGATTGCATTTGCCTGTATGTAAATGTGAATTTCTAGGTAAGTTTTGTTTAAAAAGTTCTGCTTGCATGGATTTATGACTTCTATCCGAGTGTCTCAAAGAAAGCGAGCTTAAATATTGTCACCATTTTTCTTGAGCTGCTCAACTCTAACCCAAACTACAAAGATACCTGCTACAAAAACCCACTGTCTACAGATACTACAGTACAAAAAAGTCAATGAGTTTTCACGTTTGCATAGGACAGGCATTTCAGAGCCATGCTGCTGCACCAGTTCTAGGATCAGGCTAAAATGTTTACAAGGGTTTTAGCACCAGTTGGAAACCTAACCCCAGGAAATGCTATGCACTATCAGATCCTTATCTCATGGCTTCAATGGAAACAGAGGACACTCAGACCTCCATGAAACCACTTATCCAGTCAGAAATCAAGTTTGGTATTTTTTATATGTGCTTTGAAAAAGAAATAAGAAAATATTTCAGAAGACTAGTTTCTTCACAGAAAAAAACCACACATGCATTTGCCTAAACATATTTGTGAGTCTCCAACAACACATCAAATAATTTTATGAAATCAAAGCAGCAAGAAAATGGGAGAGGAAGAGGGGAAATCAACAGAAACTTGAAAACAGAGTCTTTCCTTTTCTCATGTGGAAAGAATTTTATTTTGAAATTCATACAAATTTACTTCTGGACACAGTCTCTTGCTCCCCACAGAAAGTAAAATACTTACTTTGGGCTTAAAATAGAGTTGCTAGTTATTGATAGGGGTCTTCTTTGTTCCTTCTCTCCCCCTAAAAAGATAAACCAAACAGAAATGTCATTCCCATTTGACCTGAATTGTTTTTCTTATCTGAGTCACCACCTGTATGAAAAACTGACAAAAACAACCCAACCCTATCACTCTCAAATACTTATCTACACCCACATATTTCATAGGCCTAAAGCAAAAATACCTTTCCTGCTTCCATCTAGGAAATATAAGCTTCCTTGCAACAGAGCACAGGTACAAGCCCCAAACCATCAGACTTGAGAATCTAGTAGTTGAAGTGGTTATATATCTCCTGCCCTGTCAGCTTTTTGCCTCATTAGGGTTGATTGTGCTTTTGCAGCTGAACCTAAGGGGTGGTGTGGTCCTGTGATGCCCAGGTCTGAAGGCAGTTTCTGTGCTCTCTGCCTCCTGTTCCCTTGCAGCTGTTGCTATGCTGGCGAATGGTGTGATAGGTGTTTTAATATGCTCCCATATTCGACACCAGGTTATGAACATTGCTATTTCAGAGCAAGGCAAGCAGTGCTATGCTTTATGTTCCTTTTGAGTCTAACCTGCCATCCTTCTCTTGCACATAGATACGGACAGCCTCCTGAAAATGAGACAGAAGCTCATAACAATAGATCACTTGTAGATCTGCTTTAGTACTCTTCCTGCAAGAAGAAATTATGCTCACACCTTGGATTGTGAGTTCAAAAGCAGTGCAATTACTTTTTCTTGAGAAGTACAAAACCTTGAGACAGCTGTGTCTCTTAAAAAAGTCTTGTCTTTTTCATGTACTTCTTTTTTTCTTTCCCATTATTAGTAATTATTTTAACATGTGGTTCTGTTTGGAGTCTGACACTGATGTAAAGTTGATGAGTCTATGTTGAAAACACCAAAATAAAAGCCACATGAAAGAAGAATGAACAAACATTGTATTACTTGAATTCCCCACCTGCAGTGCTGTGCGCCTATGAATCCATTGGTATTTTGCTTGTTTCTATTTAATATGCAGCTCCTACATTTTAGATAACAAAAAAAATTTGGTAATTTATTTTGTGTGGGTTTTTTTTTACATATGCTTCTGATTTTTTTTAACTAGGGAACGTGACTTACATTTTTTAACATATGAAGAGTGGAAAATGCTTCAGCATTAAAAATACAATGGGAACAATTTTAAAGCTGATAATTTCCATAAAACATTTAGATACTTTCCAAATCTAAACGAACTGCTGATGAGAGAGCTATTTTTTGTGTTATGTGACAGCAGAATGCTGAAATGCTTGTTCAACCATGATTCTCACTGAAATTTAGGAAAAATTTTTCTGAATCAAGACAGTAGGATTCAGACCCAAGGGTCTTTCTGCAAGGGCCAAATCCATACTTAATTTAAATCAGGCCAGAAGAACTGAAGTCAATAAAATGCCACTGGTTCATATCAGCTTTTATTTATTGCTGTAGCACCCATGCTTACTTCTGTGCTCCCACTGTAATAATTCTTCACCATTCATTAGGTGCATATATAAAAGCTGTCACAAAGCACTAGCTAACTGGCTGCTCTTTGTAAAACTCCAAAATGTCAGATTTCCATCATTTGCAAAACAAGATCTCGATCTTAGTAATGCTTCTGGAAATAAAGATTCCTACAATTCAGTCCCACGTTGCTCCATTTGGATAAATGAGAAAAAAATCGAGAATGGAATGCAGAGAAGATTTCAGCTACTGTGAGCATTACTGTTTGCATCACTTTGAGGTGTGACAGGCAGCGAATTCTAGGGTTGGCTCTTTCTGGGTTATCTTACTCTGGTAACTTCAGTTCTATTTAATAATGTGAAACCTCCTAGTGTCATTTCTAAGCAGATTCCCTGTCATTTCCTACTGAGGTACTTTATTTTTTTTCCTTTTGTTGTTGTTCCACAGAGATGCTCAAAACTCATTTGCATCAAAATGCCCCATCCCCTTATTTATGCAAAGCGACAAATCACTACACTGTTCAAAGACAGCATAGGGGGATGCTTGGGCTGTGTCCAAAGAAGCGGTTTGCTGCAGACCAATCGGGCAGCTGTGAAGTGGATCACCTGACAGTTCTCCGAGTGATTTGGTGCCCCCAGAGCAGATTCCTTTTGGAAGAAACCCAAGTGATGACTCCATGCCACAAGCCATGTGGTCCAAGAGGCCCCGCTGCTTCTCTGTGGCTCTTTCAGTGCACGCCTAATACTTCTTCCTTCCATAAAACTTCAAATCACAAATCCTAGAGGCATTTATCCCCAAGGACTAAGCTATATCGCATCTGCAGTAAATACCTCAAGACATATATAACATAGGTATATAACAATTCTGCATTAATTGTTTTGGTCAACAGACCCACTTCTCTTAAACTGAATTACTCCTCATACAGATATAAGCACTTTCCTATGAACATTTAGGTTCCTTCTCCAGAACCTCTGGTGAAACTCAGGCTTAGTTCGTAATGGTTGTGATAACATCATAAAAAACCCAACTTAAAATCACTCTTGGACTACAAACCTGGTGTGGGAATTTCTACCCAGCTAGGCTGCAGTCTTCTTTCATTATCTTAGTAGCTCGTAACAGTACAAAGATAATTTTGAAGGAATAAGAAATTCTAAAAGTATACTGTTATGATTCTAGTCTTCCTTCTCATTTTTTTTCTTTGTTTTCCTTTAAGAGATACTGCTGAAGCTTAATTCAAAAGAGGAAGATGTCTTGTATCCCACTGCTGCATAAAGAATTGCTCTCAACTATGCACCATACACTATGCCATTTAATTTCTTAGGCACTTACTATTTTAAATAAATAGATCACAATCTGAAAAGTAAATCTAGAACACATTCAACCTGAAAATAGTCTTACTTAGCTGATACAGTCATCTTTCACATGGGCTGAAGCACAAAACCTTTGATCTGAGTTCTTGGAGTACCGATCATCTTCTGAAAATAGTTTTTTCTTCCATGCTAGCCTGCTTTTACACAAGTAGATCACATTGAAAGACGGACAGATTATTTGTAAGTAAATGCATCTATATGAGATAGATGACAATTCTGGTGGCTAAATTCTGTAAATCATGGGAGGACAATGGAAGCCCAACTTTAGAGAGGTTTTTCCTCTTTTTTGTCCAAATAGTTGTAGTTGAATCAAAGAGTGTATGCTCAGCAAGTTTGCTGACGATACAAAGCTGGGGGGAGTGGCTGACTCACCGGAAGGCTGTGCTGCCATTCAGCATGGCCTGGGCAGGCTGGAGAGTTGGGCAGAGAGGAATTTGATGAAGTTCAACAAGGGCAATGTAGGGTCCTGCACCTACGGAGGAACAACCCCATGTGCCAGTACAGGTTGGGACCTGACCTGCTGGAGAGCAGCTCTGCGGAGAAGGACCTGGGAGTGCTGGTGGACAACAGGCTCACCATGAGCCAGCAGTGTGCCCTTGCGGCCAGGAAGGCCAATGGCATCCTGGGGTGCATTAAGAAGAGTGTGGCCAGCAGGTCGACGGAGGTGATCCTCCCCCT
>VZSC01013295.1:372639-402730 GCA_013398225.1 Steatornis caripensis | reverse complement strand
TGTGGAGTCTCCTTCTCTGGAGATATTCAAAACCCGCCTGGACGTATTCCTGTGCTACCTGCTCTAGGCTAACTTGCTTTAGCAGGGGGGTTGGACTAGATGATCTCTAGAGGTCCCTTCCAACCGCTACCATTCTATGATTCTATGAAAACCACAGCCCTCTAGGTGCATTTCAGTATATGGGGCTTGATTTGGATTAATTAAGTCAGCATAAGGTTGACATAATCCAGCAGTTTGTCCAGCAGCAATTACTTGCCAGAAGTTTGGACCTAATTGAAATTCCATTGAAGTTAACTTGATTTCATTGATTTTATAATTGATTTCATCTCAACTAGAATCAAGGCATTCATTACTACCTTGAGATATTATTGAGTCAGGTTGCCATGTATAGATATGTTTAAAGTTAAGAAACTTGAAAGAATGTCATCTGAACATAACAGACCTGGGCTGTTCTTTGTTCTTATTCAGATACATATCTACTCTTTTTAAAAAACTTCACTGATCTGCTTGCTTTCTTAATGACTTGAGGCAAGCAATATAATACATTAAGATGGGTTGATTTAAATTTGTTTATTTCTCAAAATGTTTGTATCTGCACTAATGCACTAGAGTAAATAGATGTACATACAGCTATATTCTTCAGCATATCTATTAAATTGTCTATTTTTAAAAAGAAATTATTCTTGTAAGTGTCAAAATTTTACAGCTGTTATAGTCAACTTAGATGCAGAAACTTCTGGCTGAAATCTTGTTATTCAGTAATGTTTGTCTGAAACTGAAAGACAGACACGTAATTTTATTTTAAAGATAAAACCCCTGAACTCCCTGTCCCAGTGACTTTGTATGTTGTGAGACTGCTTGTATTAATGGTTTTCCCCAATAAATTATCTATACAAAGAAAGAAAGATTAAAATGTGGAAGCTTAAATGACGCCATCATCCAGCTGTCTAAATAGGCCTTAGATTATCAATGATAGTGAATGCACACCTACCAACCTGTACTCCTATTTTCTAAGAGAGTTCACATGCATAATTCTCTCTAAAGCAGACAGAACATGTTGTTGCACATCACTTAGGAGACAGTATCAAACTCTGTATAAGTTCCTGTACTAATCTAGTAATCATTCTTCAAGGCTTTCTAGCTCTGCTGCCATATGGTTATCTGCAGGGAAGAACACTAGAGTTGAATTTGGTGGTCAGTATTTGATTCATTCACAGGAGAATCCTTCACTGATATAGTCACATATAGTCAATAGTCATTATATTACCCTTATGTTTCCCTTACTGCATGGAGTTGACATCTCTGCTGAGTCACTCACCATGACGGGACTTCCTTCATTAAAAAAGCCAGTTTATCTACAACTCCTTTCTTTACAGTTTGTGTTGCATTTTTATTCTTCTCAAATGGTTTCTGCGTCATCACCTCCTCTAATCACCTTAGCTCTGTTAGATCGCTCTTGAATTCCTTAAAATTCTTCTTAGAATTCACAAAGCAGATCAATGTGTATGGCTGGGAAATGACCCTATTACTCTTGTCTTTGCGATGCGTGGCAGAAATTATGTTTGTCATTCTAAACAGCCTGTGTAATCTTGAATGCTTAATGTAGGAATTCCAGAAAAGGCATGAGGACAACGGCTTACACTTGAACAGTGGGAATTATAAGGAACAATGCCATTGCAGAAGGGAGTCAGTCCACAAAATAGGAGACAGATGCATCAAAGGAAGGGACCAATACATCAATGTATTTATCAGCATTTGTCTGGGATGAGGAACATCGGCTGTGAAAAAAGGGATTACTCCTGAAAAGCCACAACAGGTGGGCTGCCTACACAGATCAAATTCGCTGAAAACATGGCAGAAATAGTCACTGGAAGTCAATTCTTCTCTGCAGAAATCCAGCTGAGAGAATGTGGTGCTCCATCTGGCAGAAAAGTAGTCAGACCTACAGAGGAGGAATTTTGACTGTGATCACTTGGGAGAGCCTGAGACATACATCTAAATATAAAAAGCCTTTCATGAGAAAGATGAAATTTAATTTCTCACTTCTCTTTCCCATTTATTTTTTCCTTCCTTTTGTCATGGAGGTGATTTTCTTACCAGCTGGTCTGGAAGCAGTGAAATACCTAAAGCCTTTCAATTTTATCCGTAAGGGTCATGCCATCTCAAAAGACATTTTGTTATCATATGTAACTTTGTGATTTGTTTAGCTCTAATTGTGATATGCATCTTAGTTATTTTTTAATCCTCTCATGTTAAATTTTCTTGCACATGCTTGAGGTGTCCTAAATGCTTCCCATTTGTCATTTCTTTATTTCCACTCTGAAGCAGAATAAAAATCAGAGAACATTACATTCTCTCTAAGACACCCTGCTCATTTTTGTTCTTTGGTGTATTCTGAGTATGGCCTTTCCTTTGTCATATGGAGTGCTTTCTTGAAGAAACTTCTAACAATTGTGACTGATTTCTTGGCTCTCCCTTTAACCACAGTCTAAAACTTCTATATTTTTCCAGCTGCCACTGTCCTTCAGTTTTCATATCTTGACATTTTCTCTAGGAATTTGCTAAATTATTCTCAAGAATCCACATTTTAAAAATTTTTGTAAATCTATCTTCATATAATACGCCTTATCTATATGTAATAATAAAGCACTGACATAGTAAATAAAAACTTAATTTAAGGTTCTCCATAAATATTAAATAAATTTAAATACTTCTTCCTTTCTTATTGCTAGAAACAAATACGGATACCATAAACACAGTAAGGAAGTGCTTGGTTTCAACTGAAATAATACTGGTAAGTATCTCATATCTTCATTCAAATGATCAGCTTTTTTCTGAAGTAAAAGCTAGGGAGCATGAAGGCATTAGTAACCAATCTTCACGGTGTCACTGAGAGCACGTTACAACTATATAATACCTTCTTGTACTCACAATAGTATTATCAGTATGATATTTAGGATTCAAGGCAGTTACATAGGCATCTGTATTTATGGACTTTTTAAACACCTTTGGCTGTAAGCAGGTGGGACTGACAGACATGCCACGCATCTAGAGGGAAACATGAAAAACGCAAGGCCCATTGGATCTAATTTTATTCAGGAATTAAAATCCTGCAAAATTTAACATCATCCCTTTGAATTACATTCCTCTGCTTGAGTTTGTGCCAATTTACTGTAGAAGGCCAGAGGAAAGCAGAAATCAAAAGCACTACCCAAGGAAGTTATGTGCCAAGTCAGTATTGCATTTCAGGGGTAAATACAAAGGATGAGCATATGTGAATTGTTCCTTTTTCTCTTATTTCAGGCAGGACAATGCAGCCAGTGTATCCAGTTTTTCCAGTATGAAGGATGTTAGTTTTAGAACCAACTGTGATATCACATGAAAAATAGAGAAGCAGTTGAGAAGCTGGTGGCAAAGGAGAGAAGTGACACAACTTTCTCATTTGCAACTTATGTGCCTGAGAGGACCAATCTCAAGGCAATTGCCACAGTGAAGTGCGAGTTGCCCCACAGCCAAGGAAATACTCATTTTTTTCTTTTTTTGCCAAAAAAAAAAAAGAGAATGTCATAAAAATAAAATGTTATTAAAACAGGAAGGTTTATCTCGTGATGAGATGTGATATTTCATGCAAAACAGGATACTATTTATTTTAATACGCAACTGAAAAAGAGCAAGCAGATGAGATAGGGACAAAGAGAATAAATTAATTAAGATGACACAACCATGCTTTGCAGAGGTATAATGCAAAGTACAATGCCCAGGTGCTGGTGATCTTTCATACATTGGATTATAAAACTCCAGCGTTCAGTGAAGATTTTGAAAAAGAATCATAGAGGAAGTGCTAGTTCCTGCCGGTAGTGAGAATGCACTAAGGGAGCGGAATCTCTTCAGTGAAAAGCACCAGCTTCAGAAGAGATGATGAAATGTGCTATTGGTTGACCAAAGAAATGCTACTGGTACTTTGCCTGGTGCTTGGTTTGGTTGAAACCTATGAAGGTGGGTACGTTTAACCAGGTGAGAAGTCTTATGTGTGAGGTTAAGAATTCAAAAGGTAGAGTGAAGGACTTAACAGCAGTTGGCAGTGGTATCTGATGCGTGTACAGATGGATCAATGTGCTTTGTCTCTCTCCAGTATCACCTAAATCTCAATAGCAGTTGGATGAATTAGCAGAAGGGAAGATCTGAAAAATCAGTTTCTCATTGACCTAGGATCTCCATTACTTTAGTTCTTCTTTTTGCCTTATTGTTATTCTATATAGCCTGTCTGGAAATTAATCATCAGTAAAATTCAATCCTTTCGAAGTTAGAGCTTGATTTAAAATCAAATGCTCATTTAAAACAAACATTTGCACATTCACTTGTCAGTAATCAGTTGACTCCAAGCGTGTGTAAACCCAGCACCCACAATCTGACCTGAAAATTTCATTGGGTATATACATAGGAAGAAGTTTCTCACTGAGGACACTATAATTTAAATAATTATGACAAAGAGTACAGTAAAAGAATATGATTTCTGGCAGAGTTATAAGGACAGGTAAACCTGGAAAATTAGGCACATTGTTAATCACTGCATAGGGAACATCTGAAAAAGCTAGACGTTCTTCAGTTTTAGCTTAGTTAATTCACCTGAGGAACACATTTCCTCTTCAGTCCTGATTTTTTTTCAGTCCTTTACTCTGGAATGCCCCTGAATTCAGTGAAGATTGAATGAACAAAAACTAGGCAGAAAACATATGTTATAGATAACATTGATCAAATTATTCATTATTGTTACCATCATCATCATGTCTTAATCAGCAGAAGTACCAGAGACAGCCAAACCTCAAAAGAGATTCAGTTCAAATTTTGCTTAAGCTCTAAGTACAGAGTGAAGCTGTTCCTTGTTTTACTTAAATGATTTCATAGACTACAATATGTTTGACAGTTAATCATCTAGCTAGCCAGATGAAGTGAAGGATGAGTGACATCAGTACTGTCCTCATCCTGGTCAGAAATGCTACATGCAGCTTCCATGTGCCTCATGAACCTGCAGATGCCTCCCCCCGCCGCCCCCCTCTGCCTTCTTCTACCAACCTGCTATATCGTTCTGCTGCAGCGAAGGTGAAAAGGAACCTGCGTAGAAAAATCCTTCTGGATTTCTACCTTTCGATATTCTATATTTGGATAATAATGCAAGCTCTCCGATCAATCCAATTATTTAAGCTGGTTCTTCTCAGCCTTAAACTGGCAAGACCTCAGATCCAACTACTTACACAAAACCCCCAGGTTATACTTCTACCTGTTTTAAAACTCAGAAAAACAGAATGGAGAGACACTAAATAACTTGCTCAGGCAAACAAAACTAGTCAGCTGCTGAGCTATGAAGAAAACCTTTTTGCCTAGTCTTCACAAACCAAGATGACTGTGTTAGCTTTACTCATATAAACTGACTTACAGAGCTTTGGCCATAACGAACTTTGTACATACAGGAAACGCAGTCGGTAGGAATAGATCAGGGGAACGGTAAACACAAAGGCTGCCAACAGCTAGCTTTGGTTTACATTTTTCTCCCTGTGTCAGAAAAGACCAGATCTCTAGAAAAATGGGGCTTTGTGTTTCTGTATATACAATTTTCTGAAAATATGCAAAGGTAATATTAATTTCTTAATGCCTCTTTATCTATAACATTTTCCTATCTGGGGTGGTATGTCTATTTATAAAAGTTATGATATCAAATAAAACAATAAAAAGCAGACTGTGTAATAAAGAACCAGTCACCTAAGCGGTGATCCCAAATATCATACAGGTACAAAAAGAGCACTCAATCTGAACATTTGCCAAAACTTAAACCTGGGTAGTTATAAACCTGTATTGCCATCTTTTCTTGCATAATAAAAAGATGTCTAAAAACACTGATTAGATTGTTTATGGTCCATTTACAGAAAAAAGGTAAAGGAAAGAGTTGACAAATCCTTTTTGACTGCCTTGATATCCATGTGGGCAAACTTACTGGCAGACTAGGTGAAAAGAAAGTTTCAAAAACATTCCTTTCCCGTAAAAGTTTGAGAAATTAAAACATATGTGCCTACTGACGCCTATAGTTAGGTTTTTTAACTGTGTAAAAGCTATTATTCATCAGCTTCCTTTATGTTATGAAATTAGAAGTGTATTTAAACTGAATTTTTAGAATGTTTTGGTTTGGATGGAAAAAACCCACCCTTAATGCTTAAATGTTCTCGAGAATAACTTCCACAATTTCTCTCTTTCTTATTTTCCAAAAGAAGCAGTAAGATACGACTTTTCTGTCCTTTCTGCCACCCAGCATCTCTGCGAGCAGAGGTAGAGTTGCAGGCCCTCGTAGAAAAAGAAGACCACTGCACCTTTCTCCACCCCTTGCTGTTCCAGCCGGGAGAAGAGGAAGATGCACTCTGCTTTCAATCAAACAGCCTGTTCCTTCCTCTCCTCGGAGGGGAAAAAGACATGAGGTCTTTCTGGAGAGGAAAATGAAAACTAATTAAGCTGGGGAAAAGCTGTAAAAATATGAACGCTAAACATGAATTCTTAGGAAAAGGACAGAATCCAAATTTGGATCTTTAATTGTAGGGAGGATTGGACAAATCTGGATTTAATGCGCTGAGGGGAAATGAAGGGGCTCCAGGAGACACTGTCAACAGAGCTATTAATAAATGATGTGTTTCTCAGGTAAGGTACACAGAAACAAGAAGCTGCCTGCTGCTCATCTGCACACTGCTGAGAGCAAAGCATATTTGCACAGACCATTTTTTGGCACTTAGGAAGGGGAAAATTTGGGTTTGCGCTGAAAAATGAAATGCTTTGTTTCTAGATCAGCCGGTGATAGCACTCTGTTCCTAGCAGTAAGAAAAAGAGGTTTTAAATATTGATAATATTTCTTACATTCTGCACAAGGAGTAAGTGGACACACTCCTTTCCCTCATTTTATCCTTTCCTACCTTGACTTTTGTTTTTCTTCATAATGTTTCTCTCTATTTAAAAAGCAGGGAAAATTAATATTTCCTCAGTTGAAGCAATGCTTTTATCCAATATCTTCCCCAGTTTGGTTCACATTTGCAAATTGTCTATCCAGTTTTATCTCCTTGCTTTCATAATCCTCCTTTTTGCTTAATCTGCAGTACAGAGGAGACTGGTAGGATTACATGAAGAAAATGAGCTGCGTAATGCAACCTGAAGAGGGTGTGGCAAAACGGGATTTACTGGCAAATTGATTCAAAGGGATTATTTTAAAGTCATCCCTTCTAAAGCTCTATTTTAATGGAATTAGACAGATGTCTGATACATATTTGATTTCACCAACCTTTTAGAGACTCTTGCTTGCCTATGATATGTCTGTGTTGTAAAGGATGCTGCAGCTATGATACTTGTTTTATTTCAGAATGAATTCCATAGGAAAGTAGGATATTTTAAAGCTGTACAAAAGATGTCAAGAAATCAGAGAATACTGACATTATGGCTTTATAAATATCCTGGGTTTTTTTTCTCTTTTTATTCATCATTGCAGCCTACAGTTACAATATCTGAGGAAGTGCAACTTCCTTCTTCCTTCTCTTATATATGAGATTGACATATTTTATCGTATTTTATGTGTTTCTTTTAAATCTACAGTAATCTCATTGACATGATAGTTCAGTAGATTTCAATAGACTTAGATTTCTTGGGTGAAATCTTGACTGTGATAAAGACAGTGGCAAAACTACAATGCCTTAAGTTTCCATCTTTCTAAGGACTACTTTCATAATCTCACCACTAATCTCACTCATACATTTTCTTGTAATTTTTCCTCATGCTTTGCATACAGCTATGAGATGAAGTGCTCTGTCTCGCTGGATGAATGCAGTTTGCTGAGGTACACAAGGCAATGCTTCTGACAATGCAGGTTGGGGAGGCCCCGAAGTTGATGTTGCCATCATTAATTTTGGCATTTCTTTAGATTCAATTGTTTATTTCTGCAACATGGAAATTTTCCTAAAGTTGCCATTGATTTACATCTAAACCCAAGGAAATCTCTTTTAAGAGAATTTGAAGACGGCTACCTAAATCCACCCATTAATACGGTAGGTATATAAAAAACGAAGGTAACAAATCCATGCCAATCAAACAGAGCTCAGTCGTGGGGTTCCTTTACACAGGGGTCCATTCCAGGTATGTATTTCACAAAGTGCTTAGCATTGAGCATGTCTAGTCTCACTGGGCTGGGGCTGCCCAACAGAAACACAAATGGACTGCAATTATTTCCGTTTTAAGAGTTAAGTGTTCACTTGAAGTTTTGGTGGATTTGGCCGCAGAGTTTACAACCAAGTAGGAGTCTTATGCACATTTGGCACACAGAGAAGAGTCCAGGCAACTCAGAGGAATATTTTTGTTTGTCTCTTTTCTCTAAATATATTTTACTCTGTTTGGTTAAACAGTATGAGACATGGGGACAGCAGAAGTGTTTCAGAGGGAATAAGATTATTTTGCAAAAGTGGAGACAAAATAAGTCTATTTATTTATTTAAATTTTACAGCGTTCCACTTTTTTACACAAGACTGATCTCAAGAGGCTAAACAAGTGGCTGATCCTAGAACAATGGCCTTAATTACTTCACAAATGAGACACAGGAGCCCCAGAGGCAGAGAAAAAACATGAGATAGGCTGAGGGGAGGTTTCAGAGTAATTAGTTCTGCTTAATGGACTTTCAAATTTAGTGTGGGGTTCAGCTCTTCCAGTTCACCTAAAAAAGGTAATGGGACCCTTTTTAAGCTGCCAGAAAAGATTTGGCTCGGGTACTGAGGGGCCTCCAGTGCAAATTTAGTTGTGTCATTAGAAAAGCCATTTCCTTTTACGTGTGAGCCTAATGAAAGTACACTTAATTTGTAATTTTGTGTAATTATAGATCTTGATGAGAAAGATGAATGTGAATTCAGTATCAGCTAGTGAGTTCATCATTCCTTGTATCATCCATTTCTCAATTATGTCTAATGGTTGTCTTCAAGAGATTTATATCTTGTCATTTTCCTGCTAACACATGAAACATATTTTAGCAGAATTGTACCAGTGATTTGTCCTAAGGAGACGAAATTCAGTGTCCTGCACCAAGTTTCTGAATGTTAGCCTTCTAAAATAGTTCCAGACCATCTGAAGATATTTCCAATGTAGATATGATTTCATTCCAGCTCATGGTATTCCCGTTGTTTGCTTTCCACTTCCAGAAGAACAGCCAGGTATTCCAGCATTGATAGTTTATTGTTGGTGCTGGAACATGAGTAGGAATGGTATGAAGTAAGGCTCTTGCTTATAGTTATCCCTATGGAGACCAAGGTCGATGCTTGCTTCTGCTGACTTTCTTATGCGCCGGAAATGAAAGAGCAGAAAAAGGATCACACCCACAGCCCTCCAGTAGAGGAGGGTCAGACAGGTGACCCAGAACTGACCAAAGGGAGTATTCCAGCCCATATGCGTCATACTTGGGATAAAGCTGAGGGATCACAAGGGTCACGCTCTCTTCTTCTATGGTCAGCGTCTGAGGAGGTCTCTGTCTGATTCTTCTGCCTTCGATCCCGATCCATGCATTCCTGAATCCAGCTCCTGCCTGCAGATACGTACAGTCCAGGACTTTCCTGGGGCGTGCCCTGCAGCGTCCGGGTGATGTATTGGTCACCAGTGGGGGGGGAGCTTGATATTGGTTTTGTATATATTTGTATATATATTTCATTATTTTTTTCCCATTATTATTATTATTCATTATTGTTGTATATTATGTAGATTATTGTTAGATTAAAGTTGTTTTAACTTTTCCAACCCGTAATTCTCTTTCCCTTTTCCCTTTCCCCCTCTTTGGGGAGGAAGAGGGTTAACAAAGAGCATCTGTCATCCGTTTAATAGCCAGCCCAGCTTTAAACCGTGACAGATGTCTTCTCAACTCTAATTGCCATCCCTTTCCTTTCTTTAAAACCTTGCTGAGGTACATGTTAGACCTTAATTATACAGCCAGTTATTTCTCCACACACTTCTTTTATACATTAGTACATTTTCCTAAATGTCCTCCGGGGTTTTCCAGTTCTCTGCATTGTTTTTTTTCCCTTTTCTCTTATATCCTCACAGATAGTTCAACGGCAAAGTGACCTCCACCCTGGGCTCTGGGCTGTATATCACAGGCGCCTTCTGGGTCTCTCATTGCTCATCTTCTTCATAGGAATCTTTTCCTCACAGTCATGTTTTTTTGTTTTTTAAAACTGCTTAACTTATTTCCAGGAGCAGTGCTTACAAGAGAAAAAGAAAGCCTAAAAGTAAAAGCAAACACGAGGCACCCCGGGGAGGGCTTGCATCCTTTTCAGAATTTGTTGGTGGTTCTTCAGGGAGCTACATATATCTGCAAAAAGTGTGTTACAAAGACCAGCGGCTCCACTTCTACGAATCTTTCATTAGGAAAGAGGCCATCTGAAATCATTCAGCTACAAATAGAAAAAAAAGAAGCCATGTTTCTAATCTCCTTGTTACCCTTTTCATAGTCATCTCCAGATATTCAGGGCATGGATTCATTTTCATTTTCAAGAACGGAAAAAGTAAGCTTACATATTATGGTGTTTTTTCTGTGCTCATTCATCTTGCTGACTTTCATCTTGAAAGCTTTCAGGATTAACTGAGAACATTTTTTTTTTTTCAGATAAGGTGATGGAGGCAGCAGCCTCAGTAGAAACAGACCCTTTTCCATCACAAGAAGTGTTCATAATGCATCTCTGTTTATCATCCTACAAAATAAGAAATATGGTAACTGTTCTTTCTGCCACTTTGAAATGTTCAGAACCATTTATGCTTTGTCATTACAATACCTACCATTGTTTGCTTGACAAAGAAAGAATTTCAGTGCTCTCATAACAAATATTTTGGTTATGAGTGTTGTTAATTTTGCAGTGTATGACATAATTGAGTTCCCTTAAAACACCCGTAAATCATCAGGCATTCCAGGTACCTATCAGCATCTTATCTGATTATGGAAATGCTTGTAGGCAGTTCTCCCCCACCCCCCGCCAATATTCAATAAACATAGTTTTACAAAATACATTAATAAGCAATGTTCAGAGATGTGAAGATTTGAACAGGTTGGAAAGACACTAAATAAATGAAAGGCAGATTCCATCTCGCAGTGCAAGAAAAGATATGTGACTTTCCATCATTTGCTGATCAACCCTTATTGTATTGCAAAAGCTAAAGAATTTTGTTCAGTTTTATGAGCAATAAGCTGGTTCGTCAAAACTACAAAAGACTGGGCAAAGATAAGGAGGGGACAGTGCCTTTTCCAGAACAGAACTACTTGATAGTTTGCCCTGTCTTTCTCGGAGACACTATAATGCAAGAATAATCCTAGACCAAAAGCCACAGTATCTACACTTCCACTCTACACTTCCAGCAGCTGCTAGAAAATAAGGTTTCCTATTCTACGTAAGAATGAGGCAGAAATTATAGTTTTCAGGCTCATAGAATAATAAGATTCCCCAAGGGCTCTCATAACTTAGATTTATTGCTAAATGTGGTTCATGTTTGCATGGTATTTAGAGGAAGCTCTTATGTGAAGAAATTGTGAGCCCTTCAGTGCCTGACTGCTGCATACTGACCTGGGTGAGATCTTGTCCTTGCCAATGAATATGAAGTGGCAAGTGGGTAAAGGCCTGTCGTCATGCTCCCGCCTGTCACTGCAGCTTGATTTAGATGATTTCTAGCCTCAGATGCCTTCATTTAAAAAAGCTTGTAGTACCACAAACTCAGAAATGAGGCATAATTCAGAGAGATAGAAGTTGCAAGGGAAAGAGTGCTGCTTAAAAAGAAATATATATGGTTACACAAATGAAGAATTACCAGAAAAAAACATTTACAGGGAAAGAGTATGATTTTTGATGTAGTTTTCATTACAAGGTACAATATGAATTTCAATGTAGTTTTTGTAAAACTGTGTTTGCGACAGTTTTTCTTATCTTAGTAGTAATTCTTAGATATATCTGGCTGAAAATTGGCTCTGGAAACCATTTTCAAAGAGAAACACTTGGGGTTCAGTCTTTGGCTACTACAGTTCCATAATTCTACTTTGGTCTACAGAATCCAACTCACTACCTCCAGCACAAGGTCTGCTCCTCCCCTCTATTACAATCCTGATGACTAAATGGAAGCACAAATAGAAACAATTCTCAAAGGACTGTGGAAAGAGGTGGTATAACTCTTGGGAATTGCTTAGGCAATAACAGCAGTACACAAAACTAGATTTGGGAGCTGGATAAATATCTAGTTTCTAAGTGATGTCTCACTCCTGCGGTAAAGGTGCTACATATTTGAAGAAACGTGGAATGAGAAGTGATTTTTCTTAAACTGAGAAGTACGACTCCAAGTATAAGAAGATCAGCAGAACAAAGAGATTTTGTGATTCACAATTTCCTGTTTTCATCTTTTCCTTTTTCCATTTATAGAAAGAAAATACCAAGCATGCAGATAGCTTAGCCATGCAATGTTTCATTGCATAGGTTTTTGAGATAAGGCAATAGAGGAAAAATATAATAATCACACCCTGCCTGTCATATCATAACTTTATTGTAACCTGGAAGATTTAGAAAGAGGAGCGAAAAGCTGAAATGTTTGTAAGATTGCAATGTATGGATGTGTACGTACAAAAGAAATCCTTGGCTAAGTAGTTATATTTCTCACTTTTCTTTGCTAAAATGTGGTGCAGACAAGGGTATTTCTATGTAAAGCAGCAACAATAATCTCCATCCCCCAACTGCCACAAGGGTTTTACAGCCATTTGCAAAGCAGGAATTCCTTCTGGATTTGCTGACCTCCCCACAGAGCTCATCATACAGATTTCAGTAATTTTACATAGCTTTGTTTTAGCCTTATACACTGTGTGCTTGACAGTATTGGCACACAGTAGCAGCTTAGAATATAATAAGGTGTTAGTTTTTGCTTGTTTCCATTCCTGCTGCTGTCTTTGGTGTAGGTAATTACTGTATTCCTGTCTCTCCCGCTTTCCTTTTTAAGCCCATTGTTCCAACTTCTGGCAACAGAGGAAATGCTCGGGATGCCAGCATCGCCTCCATTTTGAGGTTGTACTGCTCTGACTCTGTTTCCATGAGCTGCTTATTCCATCTCTCTGCTGCCTAGGGAAGATGGCCAGGAGCAGAGGGAATGATGCGGGAACCGCAGAAAATAGCCCTGGAGAGGAGGAACTTTGTTAGCTCATTCGGCCCCATTTTTTGGATAAGTCTCACTTCTTCCAGTGGCTTGGGCTTCACGCCCTCCTGTAGCTTTATATCTCAAACTTTACACCTTGCTCAGGTAAAGGCTGGGAAGATCATCTGAGCTGCCTTTAACTTAATTTCTTTAGTCGAGGATTTAGAGAGGAACAGAAAGCCAGCAATTTTTTTTTTGCATCAGCAGACTCAGTTAATAGATCCCATTGTGATATTAAGGAACACTCCTGTTCCTTATTCTTTTTTCTTCCTTATTTATTTGGTGCTTGAGTTTTTCTCTTTCAGTATGTTTACAGAAAGCGAAAAAACATTTGGACACACAGTATAAAAAAAAATCAGATACGAAAATCATGTCTGGCCTGAGATAAAACATCATCACTATCCTGAAGTCAGCTTAAGTCTGTCTTTCTCTTGAAACAGTGGGCTCTGGAGAAAGCCCTCAAGTTCCATATTACTTTTAACTTTTTTAATCCCCTCTTGCTTTAGCACTGATCTGACAAACTGTTCTGCTAGTACTGAACTCACTATTATTGAATGATTGATTGGCAGACTTCTCCCTTCTGAGATAGTGTGGCTGCTGCTGAGCATGTGCTCCTTCAGCTGAAAAAGGAGCAATGACTTTAGAGATGCTTTCCTTTCTGAAGAGCCTCTTTATTATCCTCCAGCTCTTCTGACACTTCAGAAATACAACGTCAAATTTTGCCTCTGCCTTTTCCCCTTTTGAAATGATTGTTTTGTTGCATTTTGGCTGCAGAAAAGATTGTGGTTCAAAAGTAGTACCAACTCTGTTAAATGAAAGATAGTAGTTAATCTTCATCCTTTGGCACTGGCGTACCACAGCACAAAACCTTGCCAAGTGATGAAGACTGGGATGGGAATGGGAATGAAGTTGGGCTGAAGATAAATCTTTTACACCTCAAAACTTCAATGAAGCCTTGGCAGTGGAACAAAAGGAAGTTGTGAGTTTATCCCCACCTGAAAGAACAGCTTCATGTACAGCAACTGGATCTGGATTGATCTTTGTTGTGGGCTTGGGCTAAAACCTTATTCTTCTTTCATCTCTTTTCTTCCGCATTGCTCTTACCACAAACTGTGATGATCCCAAAGACATGAGATAGGAAGATCAGCTATGGCACTAGGAAGATGTACATCCTTTCTTCTGGAAAAAACTACTGAAATGGGTGCTTGAGGTCACTGAATCCATAGATATTTGCTGCAAGTCCATTTCCACAAAGAGTCCTTGCACAAATGACAGCTGCTCTATTTGTGCCAGAATGCTTAACAGATTTAGCAGAGCAGCACATATGAAAAGATGGCACCTGAGCTTTTCTGAATTCAATCTAATGCCGACTGTTCTTTACAAACTAGAGCCTCTGTGAACCTCCTCCAGAAAGAAAGTATGTCAAAAGTTGTTCTTTAGTGATGAAAATAATGACTTATGTCTAGCACCTTTCATTTCAGAAGCTAGCATCTACTATTTAAAAATGCTTCAAGTAAATATATATTACACTCATATGTATTCAAATTTTACTAACATAGAACTGCTGTCACAGTCATTAGTTCTTCTGTTATTTACATTAATAACAATGAAAAATAATATTCTTCAGCTTCAGTATAACCTATATGTAAATGTTTTGAAAAGTTTGGCAAATATTAACCCTTATGGAAAGTGTTATAATCCTTCGCATGAAGAACATGAATGCCAAATATGTTAAGTAATTTCTTCCAAAGTTTCTCATTGAGATATCCGATACTTTATAGCTTATTGTCTTTTCTCTTAACTATTACATTTTATTGATTTTCATGAAGCACATAAAAACTGAAGGTAGAAAATAAAAACTGAGACTGTTTATGTGTGGCAGAATAAAAGGAAAATCTAAGTGAGATGGACTACAACCAAACTGGAGCTTGGCAACTAAAAGAGGATTGGTGCTCTTCTGTCCCCTGGCAATACTTTTATTTTCAAATGTCTTTATCAAATACAGCACTGAGAAACAATATAGGCAGGCTAATTAGTTTGTTAGCAAGGTTATTTATTGCATCTGTATGGTACCCAAGCCTTCTGCCGTTATCTACCCAAGAAAATGCTAATTCAGTTAGATGTGGATTTTTTTTTATATTAGGATACAGCTTTCACCTTTTACCTTATGCTTGAGAAGTTGTAGAGACCATTGGTGAGTAAGGGTAAAGACTATACCATGTTGATTTATGTATTTAGCGCCATTAATGGTCTTTTCTGAAATCAAGAAGGGAGATTAGAATTGAAAGAATTTTTTAAAAAATGGTTTATGTTGCCATGGTTTTGATAACTGAAAAAACCCACCATTGTTCTTTCATATTTTTCCTTGAAACAATGTGGCGGGACATCTCCTTTTACACTAACTCCTGTTGCAGTTTATTGTTCTCTGTTCACTTGCTGGTTATATTTTTGGTAGCAAGTTGTCAAACTAGGCCTTTTCTGCTTCTTTTGTCACGTTTAATGGAAATACACAATTCTTTTCTGTTTTAAACTCCCTTGGCTTTAGTTCTCTGCCATCTTTCCACAGGTACCCCCTGATACCCTAAGCAGACCTATGAGAGGCTCAACGAATGGCAGTCCCCTGCAATGAAGCCCACCAGTGTTATCAGACTGTACATCTATATTTTTGTTTGGTTTTAAATCTTTCTCAAGCGAGTGGCTGGATTCCCACCTAGCCCATTTCAATGTTGAGCATTGAGGTCCTAGACTCCTTTACAGTCTGCTTAAAAAAAAAGCACACGGGCCCAAGAGATGTGTTTAAAATGTTCAACCACACCAAGGATTTTGTTATAAATATTTGCAAAAGACCAGAGCTAGAAGATTGAAACAGAATAGGATATAACAGAAATGCCATAACTGAAACTTATTTTTCAATAAAATAAAACTATGGTTGAACTTCATGTTGGAATGCCGAGGTGCTGTGATAAATGGAGGATGCAACTCTGTTTCACCTGCAGGAAAGGGAAACAAATTCTTTGTGAGGTACTTTATTAAAATGCTGATTTTGACTTTTTGCCTATGACAGGGCAATCTGTAAGAGAAAGTAATAAGGCAGTGAAGGTTTGAATTTTAATATTTCTTTTCCTCCTCTTCCTTCCCTTCATGTTTTTCTCCCTTCCCTTGGCTAGCATAGGATTGGGCAACTATGACTCAAGCACATACAAAATTAAAAGGCTTACCCTTGCCTGCTTCCTTATTTACCCATGTAACTATGTACGTAAAAATATCAATAGTGCCAAGAAGAGGTTATCTGAGAGTACCAATGGTGCGGCTATGTGACTGTTTTCCAGAAAACTGACTGAAGTTGCTGCTCTTAGGTCATTGTATAGGAAATCCAAATTGAAATTGGTTTCAAATTAAACTCATACCAGTTGGTGTAACTTCCTGATTCCTATTCCTTCTTAGTGGCTCATGCTTTGTGTTACAGGTATAATGTCCTGCAGAAGTGTTATCTAGTGGATTTAGAACAAAATTAATTAAGAAATATCTCCCACATTGTGTATTCACCAAGTTATTTAAACTGAAGGAATTGTTTTTTTCCAGTCAAGTATCACACTGAAAGCAGATCTAGGAAGAGAGCTGGTGTAAAAACAATAACCAAACAAACCAACAAAAAACCAACTATGAACACTCCGGGCAGAAAAGACTTCATTGATATTAATAATATTCAATTTTAAGATCACTCGACTGGGACTTCAGCACAGGAATGGAGTCTTGTGGTAGAAGTAAACAAAGTAAAAGCTTGTGAAAGAGGAGCATCCCCGGATCTTACAATCTTGACTTAGCCAATAACTTGGTGTGCGACCTTGGATAAATCACTTGTCTGATTACATCTCGGCAAATCATCTGGAAAAAGTGTATAAAGGCTGGCCTCTCTGACAAGCCGCTTTGAACAAACTGAAATGTGCTCCTGTGACATCCCTTATTGATATGCATTTCTTTAGATAGGGGATTGCCTGATGGGTGCGTTACGGGGGAAGAGGAAGACAAAACAAACCTGACAGATGCAAAATGTATCTATATTCATTTAGTGCGTAAAGGTTGGAATTCCTGCTTGTTTAAGGTTAACAGCAGTACACAGGATAAGACAGCAAAAGGGTGGTAGCAAAGTAGATGGTTTTCCAACTTATTTTCTTCAAATGTTACAAAAAAAAATCAGATTTGACTGGTTGGTAAAAGGTCCAAAATACACTTGAATTTTATCCCAATCTGTTCTGCCACGTCAAATTTTATAGTCTGCACGTGGATCGAAACGTCTCTCAGATGGACACAATTAGTGAGTATGAATCCTCTGGCACATGAAGCCTGACCCACAGTTTTACAGAAATCAACACAATCCCAAACAAATGCACACACATCACTGACCTCACAGTGATTCATCACCCTTATTATGAATGAAATACTACTTTTTGGAAGAAGAGGAACAAAGTCCATGCTACGGCTGACTAGCTGCTAAAAGCTGTTTCGGAAAACTTGAAGGAAAAAAACATACCATTTATGTAGGTGGGTATACATAAGAGTTAAAAAATCTAAAATATACACTATGTTCTTGGTGACTCCTTAAACATTGGTGCTTTACTTTGTTAAGCTCTGCTTCTCGGAGCAAGCGTATGTATGCAACTTGGCAGTTGCTAAGGTAACAATCATTTGGGGGAAACAGCAGAGTAAAACAGACTTATAAAACCTACATAAAATTGGCATTTAATGGCAATGGCTTCCCTAGGCTTACAGTAACTCCCTATACATCCATGAATACACAAATCTAACACAAATGTTCCAATTTCCCAGGACTTACCTAATTATGTTTCTATTTTGAAGGTGAATGGCAGCACCGCTTGCGTTAGTTTAAAAAAGAAAAATATAGGTTCATAAAGGAAATGTACTTTTGTCTAAAGCTGTCACCAGTTAGCACTTTAACACACAAAATATTTACTCCCATCCCCTGCCACTGTTTCTTTCCCAAAGGGACATTCCCCAGCACAGCTTCAGGGACTGCCGAGGGACCTGTCACCTGCTGTTCCCACCCTCAAGCCTGGCTGTGCTCTGAGGCACGGGATGCACCAAGAGCCAGGAGAGTCATCTCTTCCTCCCCTGGCTCTTCTCATCATACCCAACACATAACGCTGTCGTAACTGGCTTGGATTTTCTTATGCTGTCTTCCTTTTGTAATCCCATGAGTTTCCATAGCAATGTGAGTCCCAGACAGTTTGAGTGTAAATGGCTAATCCCATGGTATTTGAGATAAGGCACATGGATTCATACTGCACCTCATGCTGCATTCCAAGCTTTAGTGTTATGAAAAAAATATAGGCTGGTTTAACTAATGAAGATATTCTGAAGCTGCTTTAGTTAGTAACAGGCTCTATAAGGACACTCCTTTATTTTACATAAAATTTTAACAAAACAGAATTGAAAGTTGAAGAAAGTCATGCATGTGACGTTTTTGTTTAGGGGCTTGTCATCTTCCCTCTGGGAGCCATCTGACTCTTGTTGTCGATCTCATACAGCAAGTCCTAGCAGCCCTGTAAGATGCTTCGCTAATTTCGGAAAATAATTCATTCACCTAGGATTTCTTTTGTTATATATAAGGCATCTGCATCACTTTTTTGGTACATGAGACATGTACGGTGTTCTTACAGTTTAATGGCTGAGAGCTGAACACTTTTATTAAATCTATGAGTAAATCAGCAAATGTTTTCTTAAAGAAGAGAGAGAGAGGAAAATGGAGTCTCCTCTGCAGGAGTTGCTAACACTTTCTAACAGGCAATAACTCATTACAGTCAAAGCATTTGGAGTAACTGTTCAGCAGTGGTTTCTCAAAGGCTCAGTAATTGTTTTCTGACAGGAAAGCAGAAACAAGGGGGGTCATAGCCACATAACCAATCCAAATCAGATAGAAGCACAGATGTTGGCAGTATACAAAACAAGAAGACAAAAAGCACTCCAAAACCGAACAGAACTCTCTATTCACCCTTTAAAAGTAAACATGCCCAAAGGCCTAGATTCTTCTAACAAGAGTCACTGAAGCATTTAGTTCTGTATCAGTAATCAAGGAAAAGATAGGAATAAAGACTAGGGTGACTCCTCTAGCAGAGACTCACCACCCGGATAAGGAATTCAAGACGTCCAGGGTGTTGAGAGGACTGAACAAGATGCCTAAAGATAGGCATGATAAATTCAAGTCATGATGTTTACTGAGTGCTCTCTGCAGCCCTCAGACTTTAAGCTGAAATCTAGGTGTAATTTTCACACTGGTGAAAGACCGCTTGCATTGCTGTATATGTCTCACTTTTAGGAAAAACAGAGGGAAAATGCAAGTCTTTGGGCTAAACACTTCCCAGAGTTAAGATTGTGCTGGTCCATAATAATAAGGAATACATTAGTTTAGAAATATTTTGTAAATGTCTTTGACTCCGTTTGTCTACCTCTAGGGTAGCAAAAAAAAAGAAACAAACCAAGGCAACTTTCAGCTTAGAAAGATGGTCATAGCTGAACAAAGCCTCTCCGAATCCAAATTGTTCCCTGAATATCCCAGGGGAATCGAGTTGTGTCTAGTGTTGTCTATCTTGATTCCCTGACGGCCTGTCTGTGACTCTCAAACTGTGATTTCTAAAATGTTAGCCCCACTGGCAAGCTCTGGCTAAGACTCCCAGGGAGCCGAGCGAGCAGCTCCGCTCTGTTTTCAGCAAAGAGTTGTGCCCTGTGGCATGCGCCCAGTGCACAGGAGGAGATCATGGCGGGGAGCGAAAGAGAGCACCCGTTCTGGCCAGGGAAGGAGACAGCAAAACTCCACTTTCTTTAGTGTTTCCTCCCTCTGGCAATCAGAGCAGTAGTGACTGGGTTTCTGGAGAGAGAGGCATTAGCAGTCCCAGTTAGCAGGCACCCAGCAGGTTGCCAGAGGGAAGCGGTAGTTTGGAGATGCGTCTGGGAAAGATCCCTCCAGCTCTTTTTGTCCAAGTTCATGTTTTTTATCCTCACACACTAGAAAGGTTTGGCTTCTCTTTGCGCTGACATGAATGCGAATGAGGCATCTACCTCGTGAAAACACGAGGAGCATGGGCGCAAAAAAAAGCTCTTCTTAAATTGGCATTTCCTCCGCTGGAAGTGTTTTTTGTCTTTACTAGCTAGTGTGCTCGGTGTCCTCTGCAAGGCTTTTCCTATTAAGGAGAGAAAGTCCAGCATACTGCATGAAACATTTGATTTCACACTTCACAGTGGCTCTCTCTCCCTGAGAATTTACAGCTGCTCATCGTGACAGACACCAGACAAAAAAGTGCATGTGTGTGTGTGTGTGCATGAGGCAAAATATTCCGGTCTGTGATGCGTTGATGGGTTTATAACTGCACAGTAAATCTCAGAGCAGACAAAACTGCCATTCATTACCCCTATTTTGTCTACAAATTTCTTCATTGCATTTTAATACCATTCCTGTCTATGAAAAGAAAAATTATGGGGAGCATTCAAGTACTTTCTTCCCGTCAACAGAAGGGGAAATCTAGGACACACGCCGGCACTCCAGAAGGATTTCCCTGTATGAGCTAACACGTGTGCAAAAGAAGAAAAAACACCTAGTTAAAAGTAAGCGATATCAAACAAAAGTCAGCTGACACCAAAACCTGCAAGATAAATTGGCATTACAAGACCAACCTAATAGCCCGAGAAAACGGACGGCAGCAGACAGATGTTGCAGCAAGCCTGGGATGCAAAGTCCTCACAACGCGTTCCTGTTTCTGTCCAGGATATGCCCAGGCAGTTCCTCAACCTCCTAGTGATCTTTGAGTCACCATAATCAAATCCAAGTGTCTCATTGTAACATCACTTGGAGAAGGCCAGTGTGTCCAAAACAACCTTCAGATGTAATTTCTTTAAGCTAAATGCCTGTGTTTCTGTGAAGCATGTGCTAGGAGTCTCAGGTAAGTCTTTCAAAACTTGCCTACCTCAGAGAATTTTTACAAACCTAGAGCTACTATTTTGAAATAGCTTGGACATGGCATTAAATAATGGAAAGAAGATTCTTATGGTGTGACAGTGATTTTCATTGTAATCTAAACTTCTGCCAAATTTTATTTTTATGACAAACAGAGGAGTGGCAAGTAGTCACACAGCACAACAGTAATTTAGGGTCATTTACATGACTACCAAAACTTTTCCTGAGGTTTTACAGTGGCATCTTACAAGAGACATCTGATAGCTGTATTCTGATTTACTTGAAATCTCTCTTTTGACTTAAATGGATTCTTTTTTTTCCATGAGACAAGCAGAAATGGGTGTCCTTCTGAAGGAAAAGAGACATTTTTCTCCTAGCCAACAACAAGCAACATGAATGCTTGCACATCCAGAGAGTCAGAGGAAGCAAATCGTTAACTGTACTGGAGGTCCTCAGGGTTGCTAGGGATCTGCTTTCAGCAGAACTGCTTTTTACACCAACATTTGGCAGCTCATCCTGTACTTGATAGTGGACAAATGGACCCTTATGATAGCTCTGGTAGGCGCATAAGGTATGGAAAGAAATGGACACTGTTCTAAATTGGACCTGAACCTCTGGCAAGCAGGTCTGGCCCTCCTGAAATTATTGAATTCACTAATGGGATCCTTCTCTGTGCGGGAGGAGATAAATATCCAGATCATTTATCACAATCATATTATTAAACATTTAAAAGTGACATTAAAGGGGACAATACTCAGATTAATGTGCGTACCAGAACTGGCAGCCCAAAAGCACATTAGCAGTCCAAATTGCTGAGCCCTGAATCTAGAGGTGCTAATCACAGTGTGCTGGGCTGGGTGTCTGGTGAAAATGAGCATCATTTCCCTGAGGCCTTGGTGCTGTAGTTTGACTTTTCAACACTACAGTAAAAGCAGTCAAACACAAAATGCAAACCTATATTCAGAGGAGCTCTGCACAGAAGCTCAGGTCCTTGACACAATCACTTTGTTGTGATATCATCCTTATTTTTAGCATATTTTGATAGAAGAGGCTTTTTCTTTTTGTTTCAGCCTGATGACAGTTAATTAAATAAATGTTTCCCTGGATATCGATGCATATTTTATGCGATGAACTGTTTCAAAGAAAAAACCTGTTTGAACTGCGGTGGGTAGATGGGTGTGGGGGGTGGAAGCCTTTACATAAATAATCACATCATTTTATGAGTCACACTTAGCGTTTTCCATCATCTCCTCCCCTCTCGCTGATGTTCCTTCTCCAGAAGTTTGTTCTGTTTGCTTTGTTAAATTGACATAAGAACAAATCAATCTGTCTGCTAAGCCCTATGCATCTGTGTTCCTAAAGGCTGAGGAAAAAAAAAAAAAGAGAGGAGAAATTCCTTCTGGAGTGCATGGAGAAGGTTTGTTCCTTTTTTCTGACAACTCCGTTAAACCCTGAAGGGACACTCATTAGATTTTGATGTTGGATCTTGGAACAGAAAAGCTACTAAATGGAAGCACTGAATGCCGTGCAATCACTTATGTGCCTTGACCTCAAAAGAGAAAACAAATGTATCCTTAGAAATAAATACTAGAAGACAAATTCATTGCATCTCTGAGGATAACCACCCACACAGTCTGTGGAACTCTGCTGGGTAATTTAAAGGACAGCAGGAGGCTGAAGGAGGG
This sequence comes from Steatornis caripensis, assembly GCA_013398225.1. Taxonomy (NCBI): domain Eukaryota; kingdom Metazoa; phylum Chordata; class Aves; order Caprimulgiformes; family Steatornithidae; genus Steatornis; species Steatornis caripensis. The sequence goes on along the minus strand of VZSC01013295.1, from coordinate 379,867 downwards.
CTGGAGCCTCTCTCACCTCTTCATGACCTGAACCCTGAGGAAGGGAGTGAATGTGATGGCCTGTTTAGCAGGAACAAGCAGGAAGGTGTTCTTTCTGATTGTCTTTGCCTTCGCTTATCTTCATGAAGGACCAGAACAGCCCCTGCCTAATCAACTACCTCTAACCCTGTGGCTACTACATAAACAAAGCAGGGAAGAAAATTTTATTCCGAGTAATGACCCAATTGCAGTTATGCCACATCGCAGAGAAACACCGGGTTTCCCATTTTGTGTGGCTGGCCACAGAGAACACAGCACGGATTGCCTGACTAGGACAGCAGCTAGTGAGGGTGGATTACCCTTTCCTGGACACCAGTGGTTTTTCTCCTGTGCAGAAAATTTTGATTCCTGTTCTGTTGTTATAATTATTTTTTAACGTATATTAATTATCAATGCCATCGCAGGTAGCAGAGGAAAATTTGTGTGACAAAAATGGCAAAAATGCAATGGATTTCAATGATGAGGCAAACGAGTATTTGAAAGACTCCAAGATTTTAAGTGTAGGACAAGCCTCAGTCAGTTTATTCTGGAAACTTTAGGCCACCAAACTTCACACAGTGACTCCTGTAATGAGCCTAATAACTTGTACTTAAACTAAGGCATTTATTTTAGAGAAAGTCCAATCTTGCAGCTGAGAGAAAATTTATTGTATCACTTGGAAAGTTCTGCAATTGCAATTATCCTCATTATAAAAATCTGTTCCTCCTCATTATTTTAGGTGCTGTGGTTGAAAGCTTAATGGTTCACACTCATTTGTATGGGAAAAAATAAACAGTTTATTATGAAGTATGGAACTACGGTATAATGTTCTCAAAAATTAGTTCAATTTTAATGAGGCTACAGAAAAAGTAAGTTATTTTTTCATTTTTGTTCTGGCTAGGAGCTGAAATGCAGCTGTAAGGGCTGTTTCAACCCAAGCATACAGGCATAGCTGAATTCTCACACAAGACCCTGCCCTCTCGGGAGACAATGATCAAATTTTCATTTAGACATTTGAATCTTTCTGTTTAAAACCTTAGGCTATACGCAGATCCAAAACAACCTACTTTTAAACCAAGGTATTTAACCTTGGGGGGTTTATTTAATATGAAACACAGCTGCTTTTCATTTTTTAAGTTGATCAAAAGGTATGCATTTGAAATCCACCTTGGGCTTTCAAGTTCATGTACAGAAGCACTTGGAAATGCAAGTATAGCTCCATATTCTTTTCCCACAGGATAGTGGCGGGAAAAGTTTCTAACATTCAGGACAGCCCTTGAATTTTCACACATTTTCCTTTCAGTTTTCACATGAGTCTTAGTCAACTGCCGATATTTACCTGGAGAAGACAACTTTCCACAGTGCCAAAAATGAAAATGGAACTGTAACCTACGATCGAAAAAAACCAATGGTTTTTGTGACACTGGATTAAAAAAAAAATAAAAAAAGAGACTGAAGCCAAGCCAACATTTTGTTTCAGTGCTCCAGTTCATCTAAATAAATCTGTGCCAGAGGAATAAGATAGCTTAGCATCACTGGAAGCTGAACAGATGCTCATTTCTTTCTTTATGATTCTCAGCCCATCTCTGTGGTACCTAGATTCCAAATTGATGCTAAAAACTAGTACTGATAACTCCTCCTTGCCGCTTTGAATTGCACCAGGGATAAAATCTGCTTTGACCTTCACGGTTCCCATATACTACTAGTAAAAATAAACAAATCAAAGCATATCTGTTTTTGTTATACTGAAAGAGAACAAGAGGGGCTCTTAAAAGATGGAACATCCTTTTTGTCTGTACCTATACAGATACATACATACACACACACACACACTCGCATGCCAGCCCTCATAGATTTTCTGGTATCCTGAGTCTTTACTATAAGCCACACCATGTTAGAGAGGAAACAGGCACACTTCCATTGCGTGGGTGATGTAGATTTGCTAATCGCGTAATCCATCTAAGCAACAAGATGGAAAGATGTAACAAGTTCTAGCCACACCTATGTTATTACCCCAGTGAGAATCCTTTCTTCAATTATACTAACCACTTCCCAAGGCTGCTTTGTAGTTGGAGTAACGTTTCTTTGATTATTATGTGAAAATATATTCTTTCAGTTTTCTTAGATATTAGTAATTGCTGCTTTGTGGCATACACTTCCAACTGTGATTTTCACAGGGACAATTAAACTCCAGCATCATCTCCTCTGTTCTAAGTTGCTGAAATAACCATCTTTTCAAGATCTGCGGTATGAGATGATTTATAGATGTAGTCCTATGGTCCTGGATTTTTTCAAACAGATTCTTGTAGTCCTGGGAAAAAAAGTGTGACAGATGTTAAAGAGCAGCAGAGAATCTGCAAATCCTACAATTTATGCTTTTAAAAAAATTGTGTCATATGTGTAAGATCTATTCTGAATTCTTGCAGCCTATCTTGGGTAGCTTTTCCTTACAACCCCCCCATAATATGATATATTGGTCAAGGTAAATCAAGAGACAACAGCTACACAAATGGAAAGGGACAAACCAAAAGTTCAAACCAAAAAGGACAANGATCTATTCTGAATTCTTGCAGCCTATCTTGGGTAGCTTTTCCTTACAACCCCCCCATAATATGATATATTGGTCAAGGTAAATCAAGAGACAACAGCTACACAAATGGAAAGGGACAAACCAAAAGTTCAAACCAAAACGGACAAAGCATCTGATCGCACTGGAACAGGTAGCAACTTGGGGCATACAGCAATGCTGCCCTGAGCTTTTAAATGAATTAAAAATAACCCCAAACCCCTAAACCCAGAAACTTTTGTATCAAATTTAGCTTCATTACCATTTGCACCAATGCTTTTCCTTATTTTCATTTGCCCTATAAAGCACATTAGACTGGGTTCAGTCATCAAAAAACATGGATTTCATTTACAGTTTTTCTTCTTTCCCTTTTCTGGAACACACAGGGATTACTCTCAGCTTTTCCTTTCCTCCCAAAATGCTGACTCAAGAAATCAAATCATACTCAAGATTAATTCTTCAGAGACAGTTGTGAAAACAATATGCTTCAAATTGAAATCTAGTGCATAATGTATCAATCATGTAAGATGGACAAACAGGTTCACAATTTGAAAATTTTTGTTGCAGTGGAAACCGAGGCTCCATCTAAAGGTTCTACTTCAGAATTCAAGGAAAAATATTGGGTTTTTTTCTGTTGTGTTTTGACAAAATTAAATTTCTCTATGTGTTAAATAGTGTTGCTAATCTGAAGACAGCAACTTACTTGCAGAATAATCTTTAGTTTCTGAAGATTCCCTTAAAGCATTTGACGTAAGTTGTACCTCAGCAAAGGTCAGCTCTTGCTTTAAGACTATTGAGAAGGTTAATTTGACCAGATGAATTCAGACTTCACTCTGAAACTCAGTTGACATTTTTAGATGAAAAGTGAGTGATGGTAGTAAGGGAAAAAATGTGTCTAAGATGCTTCTGTTCAGTCACCAGGGGAAACAGAAAATTTTCTATCATACAGAAGTCAACATTAAAGCCCCAAACTTCTCCATTATTTTTTCCATATGGAAGTTGGATTCTGCAGCTCAACAGCTTCAAATAAGTTTTTTTCACACTGTAGCAATGGTAATTTATACATTTCTGCCATGCCCATCATCTTGGCGTCTCACAAAAGTTAATTTTTGATGTTACACTCCCTATCCTGGTATAGCTTCAGCAGTCAATCAGGAACAAGAGGGAAGAATGGGACGTGGAGAGCGTGTCTTTCCAGGCTAAGGCAGGAATGCAGCTAACTGTGGAATGGAGCTGCTGGGCTCCAGTGCAACAAACAGGACTTGATGAGTGCGTAACAGGCCTTGCTCGCTGCACTGACGGTTACAAATGAAGGGCAGAGAAACAAGGATCTACAATTTTAAGGACTGAAGTTAGAGTAGAAAATAAATGTTGGAAATAATCTGTATTTGGAAGAAATAAGAGGCAGATATATCTGTGCGTACACATGCACGCACATATAAATATATATACACACACACATGCATACATACATACATGTAAAGGAACTCAGATGAAAATTCCTGAGAACACTTGCTTTTTAACAAGACAAATCCGAATGTTTAAGCTGCCATTTTCACTTACAGCGTACAATCCGCTTTTGTAGTGCTGAGTAATTTTTAAGCAGGCACGCTGCCACTGTAGCAGATGGAATGGAGTGCAGTCATGCCAGCAAACCAGCCTGTCCCTGAAGTTTGAGACTCCCTCACCAGCTCCCCACCCCAAAATGCTTGAGCAGCATTCGTTGTTTCACTTCTGTGGCTGGCAAGGATGTGTCACAGCCTGAATTGGGAGCATGGATTAACTTCTAAAAATCCCCGATCAGCAGAACAAAATGTCTATTCTGGGAAGTGAATCCACCAGGGTTTGGATTTTCTGTGAGAGTAAAATAGGAGAATAAGCTACGTGCAGTGTTACATGCTGCCCTCGATCTGCCAGGAGGGCTCGCAGCTTCGTTCGGAAGCAGCAGGAATTTTGGAGTTAGGGAAAGGGTCACAGCGCGGGACTGATGCAGCTGCTGCTTCTCCAGCCGCCCTTGGGGGTCGGTCGAGGTGTCTCAAAGCCTCTGGGATCTCACCCAGGACTTGGCAACCTCCGGAGTGGCAGAGTGAGAACAGGAGTTCGCTGTCCCTGCCTTGAGTGGGGCAGGACTCTGCTCCACTACTATGACCTCTCTCAGCGTGTCTCTGGTCACCGACATTTATCCACGGGAGGCTCCTGAAGATTTCCTTGTTTTTTTCTACAGAGAAGCATTACGACTTTTCACTATATACATTTTTCTCAGCACTACCTTACTATGAGACAGACAGAGTTTACATTAAGTTCTGCTTCATGCAAACCAAAATAAAAAACATGTCTTTGAATTCATTATTACTTAATTCTTTCCAAATAACCAAAAGCCGTGACAGCAGCTGCAGGTGCAATGACTGAAATTCTGGAGATCACACAATTGCAACGGGGCTGTTTTTGTCTTTCTGATAATGCTTTATCAAAGCACAATAGTTAAGGATCTGTTATAAATTATTCCCACTGCTTTCACTTCTATTTAGGGCACAGTTTTCTGTTGGGTAAATCCTCACTTGTAAGGGGGTAACAAAGCCACAGGTAAGCTGTTTGAGTTGAAAACCAGGTGTATTTCATGAAGTGCTGACGTATACAGCTTTGGAAGCATTTAGCTTAACGAGAGTGGAAAGAAAATAGCCAGCACAGTGCATGCACTCTACAAATAAAGCAATTTAATTAATATTGTTTTAACATTGAATGCCCCTTGCAAAATACAGTCATTTAACACTCTTACTGTCAAAGATGCATGTGCTGCAAAATGTTTACATACGTGTGCATGCATGCACGCGCATTCAAACATAGATAAATATTTACAGACATACATTTGTAGCCTTATATTAATATGCTAATAGATTTAGAAACATGATTTAGATGTGGATATATCATAGTTTACCCATAGGTGGGCTAGCTGGACAAGAGCAGCTGACAATTTTCCTTCAATCATGGCTGTAATTAAGTAGGAAGAAAACTGAAGTGGCTGAAAGTTCATGCTAGAAGATTGATGTGATGTCAAGTTTCATAAGTAATAAGATGTGGAAAATGTCAAATTATTGCTGAGGGAGAAAATGTCAAGAATGCACTTAAAATTAGACTTCTCATGTAAGAGTCCCAGTGAACAAGAGGACACAGAAGAAAGATTATGACCAACGTCCAGGTGCTGGTCTTCAGGACAGAGTGATGTCTCAGACTCAAGCGCACGGAAACTGTTTCACATCTTCATTGACACCTGGAAAATATTTCAGTTCTGTGTCTTTTCCTGGTGATTTCCACAAAGAACTCAGCTTCTTTATCAGGATTAAACTTGGATAGGATATACCTTCCTCAAAATACTTTCCTTCAGCTTTTCAGCTGTTCTGTTTGGCCTGGATTGGCATGGCTCTAATGGAGTCAGTGGAACTATACCCTTTGACTCCAGCTGAGTAGTTGTCCCTCTTTTGGGTTTGTTGGGATTGGGTTTTTTTAAACCTTTCACAAGAACTTTGGAATATGAAAGTGCGTCATTTACTAAACTAACACGTTCTGAAATCACATGTCATGCCAAGAAACACTGAATGGCTCACAGGACTGGCGTGTCCCAGTTTAGGGGAATCTTCAGTAAGGTAGGGCAGTCAACGCCCTCAATCCTCTGTGATCAAAGTACTTGGAAGTGAGTAGGCAGCTTTTATTAGTAAATACTTGGTTTTAAATCATAACAGCTATTCAGGTTTCCTTGTCCTTGTTTGTAAATTGCCTACTTTTTTTCCCAAATGTTCCAGACATCTACCAAGGGAAAAACTCTAAAACTTTATGGTACACCTGAGCGGACGATTAATCAATCTCTGAACGTGCAGCTTGAGAGCTGCACAGCCACAGAAGCTAGCTGTTAGGAAGCATGAAAAGTGTGCAGCTACCCATAAATCAGTACACATTTCTTCTCTCCCCCTTTCACAGTCCCTGTTAGAAATTCTGTTGCCATATTGCTAGTAAATTCTTTACATAAATTAATGCTATTTTTATGTTTTAGAGCTATATCATCTGTTGAACAGCCTTTAAAAAACCTCCATGGGCACTTGTTTTCAAAACTGGGATTTTTCACCTTTTTTACAATGCTGTATCTAGCTGGATTTCTGAAGTGGAAGTCACAGATTTCTGACAAAAGGCTAAGATCAGTAAACAGAGAACCAGAATTTCCCTGTGCTGCAGAGGGACAGTCACTACATAGAATCACAGAATCATAGAATCACAGAATGGTAGGAGTTGGAAGGGCCCTCTGGAGATCCCCCAGTCCGACCCTCCTGCTAAAGCAGGTGCCCCCAGAGCAGGGTGCACAGGAACGCGTCCAGGCGGAGTTTGAATATCTCCGGAGAAGGAGACTCCACAGCCTCTCTGGGCAGCCTGTGCCAGGGCTCTGTCACCCTCACAGTAAAGAAGTTCCTCCTCATGTTCAGGTGGAACTGCCTGTGCTCCAGTGTGTGCCTGTTGCCCCTTGTCCTGTCACTGGGCACCACTGAGAAGAGTCTGACCCCGTCCTCTTGACATCCACCCTTTAGATATTTGTGAGCATTGATCAGATCTCCTCTCAGCCTTCTCTTTTCCAGGCTGAACAGACCCAGCTCTCTCAGC
>VZSC01013295.1:323296-367357 GCA_013398225.1 Steatornis caripensis | reverse complement strand
CAGACTCTTCTCAGTGGTGCCCAGCGACAGGACAAGGGGCAATGGGCACAAACTGGAACACAGGAAGTTCCACCTGAATGCGAGGAAGATCTTCTTTCCTGTGAGGGTGACAGAGCACTGGAACAGGCTGCCCAGAGAGGTTGTGGAGTCTCCTTCTCTGGAGATATTCAAAACCCGCCTGGATGCATTCCTGTGCAACCTGCTCTAGGCTAACCTGCTTTAGCAGCGGGGTTGGACTAGATGATCTCTAGAGGTCCCTTCCAACCCCTACCATTCTATGATTCTATAACACACAAAGAAAATTAACTTTATTTCAGATCCCTGGATGAAGTCTCTTTTTCCAGAACAGCTATTCAGCTGTTGCTTACCTTTAGCAGGAGGTAAAATCTCACAGCAGTTTGCTTTAAATACCTGTTTGTTAGAAAGTTTCCTGCATTAAAATGGGTTTAACGTGCTGTTGGTCCTTAAAACTCTAACTGGCCCTGAGCAGCTACTTATGAGCCTTCACTGAAGCAAGTTGCATGCTGCTGTATCAAATCATCAACAATCTGGTACATGGAGGTGCTACATGGTGGAAAGCATGAAGGAGGGTAGCAGACAGGTTATTGCTGCGTTAGAAGGATGTCATTCATGTCATATTCATGTCAATATTCATGTCATAAAACTGGAGGTTTAAAACCCAGCCATTGTACCAAGAGAGATGAGGGTAGATTCTCTCTACACCTGCATCCTCTGTGTATCTGATGCAATTAGCAGGAGCAAGAAAAGTCTTGCTGCTGCTGCTGGGAAATATGCCTTTTCTATATGTAGTTGAATTGTCTCTGACCTTTTTTTAGGCTTTTAAGTAACAAGTTGAGCAAGTAATGTTTTGCAGCCTACGCTTTGATCTTCCAGTCAAGATTTGAGTTAGGTCAGATTAAGAAAGTCATCAACTTGTATCATGTGAAAAATACATCATCAACTGAAATGCACGCTACATACATACAGAAGCTGAACGAAATCCAGGTTCAGAAGAAGCAGCAATGATATGAGTGATGTTTAACTGGACATTTATGTGTCATCAGCTAAATGGCACATTACATGCTATAGGCTTTCTTTGTCTTGCTTTAACATTAGTGCTTTAACGAACCAGATGTCCTGAGAGAGTCAGTATAATAAGTTTGGTAAGACAACGTAGGGAGGTTATTTTATATTTTCTAGAATTCTGACTTATACGTCTTTTTCAATAGTTTGGACCAAAAAGCCTTAAAGCGTACACATTCCCACCAACACACATGATTTGACTCCAGATCTTTGCATCCTGTTTATAACTTTTGAGTCATTAATCTTCCATTGTCTCTCTATCTTACTTTAGTCAATTCGTTGCTGCTTTGGAATATATGACTGATCTGTGTGAGGTTTTTTCCTTTCCCTGGAATTACTGGATTCATTTATCCCTATCATGTCCACTACCTCTCCTGTTATGATGTCTGATATTAAGAGATTGTGGTAAATTACAAGTATAGCAGGAAAACAAGAAGAATGAAAGGAAAAAACCCCTGTTTTCACTGTAGATTTACTTAAAGTTTTCACTGTAAGGTAAAACACAGATATTTCTAAGTATAACTGGCAACCCACCTTGTGCTGTCTTGTATTTTGTTACTTATCTTTAGATTGTCAGGAACTGCTGCTGTTTTGCTTCTAGGTTTCCGTGGCTTTGATGGACCTAATCCACATTAAGATGATGAGACACTGAGCCAAGGAGATACACTGAAAGCCAATGAGCAGCTGTGACTATTTGACCTTCTTACCATCTTGTGGACTACTGAGTACTTTTCCCTCATCTCAGTACAGATTCTTTCTTATTAGCAGTCTCCTCTCCATGTTTCATATGCTGGTAGTGCTATGGATTTTAAAGAAATCACAAGACCACGTGATTTACTGATGAAATTATTTACATGTCAAGGATGCCAGCCAAATTGCTGGAGAGGGCGCCACTCAACGTCTGCTCAATCCTGTCAAGAGGATGCTAGAAAAATACAGTTTGTGAATAGAGCTTTACTGGAGTGCCTTGTAGGGATTAATTTCACTAGAAAAAAATTACAGCAGCTGTTAGCATTGCTTTCTAACAACAATCTTTTCTGTGGTAAGATTTGAAGATGTTATTTCTCCCCTCACTTGGATGAAAATACTCAGGAATGGCTTTCCTGGGCTGTATGCCAGCCTTTGCATACCTAAAGCAGGGTTACTCTCACCTGTTGAAAACTTAAATGTCCGGTCTAAGGTAATTGCTTGCTGTCACTCTTCCCGAGGGCATGCAACTCACTTGTCTTTGGTACTAAGCTTTTGGTGTAGCCGCCCGCCTCGTGCCACTGACCATATGAATAGCAAAGAGTGATGCACTTATTTTGGGTGAGGTCATTTAGGTGCTGGACTTTCATACAGCTAAAGGTGGACATGCATTTCCCCACTGCTGATTACTACTAGTATGTGTATAACCCAGCAATGGTACCCAGCATTGGTATTTTTGGCGCTTATCTGCAATATAACTAATTAATATTTAAAATTAACAAACATGGTTAATCATGGTGATGGTAGTGATCCTGCTTACAGTAGAGGCCATCAGTGCACAGTGCCACTGTGGAAAATGGATAACAAAGCTTCCAGAAGTTCTTGGAAATCTTCAACCTTGCTGCTACCCAACCAGAGACTGGGATTATACTCTGATCCTTCTATTGTCCTTTCACTGGCCAACACACTTTTCTAGGCTCTCTTTGCGAATTTATTATCAAAGATTTTTTCCTTTTTTCTCTCCCCTCGATGTTGCCGTCACTGAGAGCAGAGTACAGAACATGAGCTGCTGCGTCACTGATCAAAGCAAGCCAAAATGCCTTTGTTCAGAATTTGATCCATAGGTGTAAGTTGGTAAAATATTGAGTGGTGTCAGCAGCTTAAAAGGAATGATAATTAGATAGTGTTTGAACCTCCAGGTGGCAATGATAAGTGTTTACTTATTTATTTTCAGCATGGCACTTTTGTCTAACAAGAAGAGAGATTTACAAAGCCCAATATCTAGAGAGAGAAGTGGCGTTGTCAGGTAAGAAAAAAGAGAAGCAGGGACCTTTTGATAATAGTGTATCTAAAGAATCCATTTCAATTTCAACTTTTCACTGTATTTTATCAATATCACAGAAATGGCACTCATGGAGATATAAAGCCTTGAAATTATAAATCTATCTTTATGGCATGATGTTGTCTAAGATTCACTCGGGCTTTTCCCAAGACATTGTATTACTCTCCCACTGTTCCCTGATTGATGTGCATCTTTGAAGTCCACCTCTTCTCAAACAGCTTCCCATTAATTGTATTGTCCTGATTTGCTACAGATTCTTCCGTGCCAGCTGCTCCTGCTCAAACCCTTCATGGATCTGTTACAGGGAGATGGAATTGTTGTGCACGCTAATCTTGCATTATTGTCAACAACAGATCCATCATAAACTGAGCTGGTAGAATATTATTCAGAAAATATGTTCCTTGATTGATTTCTCTGTTTTGCATTTCCCTAATGCAAACTGTCTTCTACCGTGCTCAATTAAAGAGCTCTTTAATAGATCCAAGCCTGAACCAAACCTTAGCATGTTCATCTCATTCAGATTTCAATGCAGTTAAATTATTTTGAACTCACTCTGAATATAGTTCACTATTCAGTGAACAGACTGCATGGATACAGTAGTGAAATTCAGCAAGTAGTAACATATTTGTAAAAATGTTTTGCTGGTAACCAATTAGCTCATATAGCACAAACGTCCCATGCAGAATAAGAACGATGTGAGAGACATCAGAGATTTCTTCTGTTCTCTGTGAGGCAGAAATGTTCTACCACATCCTAGAACATGGAAAAAGCACCAATGCAACTCTGCATGTTGATATTTATGGATATGAATTGTCTACTAGGAGTGAAACAAACACATCCAACACAACATTTCCGAAGATTTTCTTCCATTATGTGAAATCTACTTCCTGTTATGATACTCAATTTTAACACAGGCAAAATCTCGTTCAGACAGAACTGCTTATTTCTACATTATGTATACTGTTCCAGTGCTTCTTAACCTTCTGCTATCTTAAACTTCAGTGAAGCCCCCGTTTACAACAGTATCTTAAACCAAATGAGCAGCATTTCCAGGGAGAGAGTGCTAAAAGGTATATTTTCATTTGTTCACAGAAAACCAGTTTTCATCCAGAAATAATTTAGTTTGGCTTGTCACCTTTCTGCTCAGCTTTCCTCCCTGTATGCCACAGACCCAGACATATGAAAAACATAGATTCAGATATATTGATTTTCCTTCTGATGGCTGTCTGTCATCAGACAGGTGTGGGAATCTCCTACAGAGGCAAATGATTGAGTTTGCTGAGAACTTCATGCTGTAGTTTTATTTTCTGCTTTTATTTTTATTTTCTTTTCTTACAAGCCATGCTGGTTTAACCTGAAGTTGAGCAGAAAAGCTAGTGAAATTTAAAATATGAAAGTAATTACTTTGATTTTTGACCAGGTCCATGATTCTTGCTGTCTCTATACTAGTTTGTGTTAGACCATCTACTTGTGCCTTCCAGTCCCAGAAATCCTCTTGAAACCGAAAGGTCCACTAGTGTAAGCGAGCTACTCTCTGGCATGAAGAAGAGGAGAACAACCTATCCTTACAGGAGGAAGGGCTTGTTAACAGTGTTGGGTTGTTATTCTATCTGCATCATTTTGAAACAGGTAGAAAGGAAATTATACATTCAACATGTATTTAACCCAGGGACATATTGACAGTAGCTTTTCCAAAAAATGTTACTGCTCAAATAAAGCTGATCTATGAGCCTCACAGCTGAGAGTTTTACAATGCAGTCAGCATTTTCCCATTTGTTCCCTTGATTGAGCAGTCATAGATTTAAAACCGAGACATTTCACCAGACAGCGTAAGAAAGAACACAAAACATATGATTTAGGTATCCAGAGCAGAACCATAGATCCCATTGCAAACCATGGAAGTCGAAAGGCAAAGACCTTTGGGGTCACATCCCGTGTAAGCTATAGGAGTGTGGGAGAAGGCAGGGAATGACTGGCAGGGAAAGGGTCTGGGTACCACAGTAAAACCCTACCCAAATCAACAGCATCCTGACAGCCACCAAGATACCAGGTGGCCGTGATTCTTCCCTTGCCAAAGTCAGTACATGATAACGCTGCTGAAACATTGACATGAATTAACCACAGTGCCAAATGGATTGATATAATCCTGTTGTTAATCAGCTGTGACTTGAGGTGGAGCAAATTCGTGGCACTAATGTTAAAGGTTGGCCCAGAGGGTTTAAAGTGATTATTCTGCATCCCAGTGGTGCTCAGAAAGCCAAGTTCTGAAATAGATGCTGACAATAAAACAGCAATTTCTTTTTGCCTTAGCAGAAATTAATCTAATTTCAAGTGCCTATAGTTGTAGTCTCTGCTGAAGACTGATAGATTAGAATGGATTGGAATCAGCCAGGAAAATTCTTTGTAATTCATAACAGGGTAGACACAGTGATCTGGATTTAAAAATAAAAATCAATCTGAACTCTTCCTTGGAAATGAAAGGGAAACCATTCTGAGTACTGAATCAATTAGACTGGCAGCTTTTAACTGCCAGTTTTTGAGATTTAAATTGAATATTCCGACTCAAGTCACAAGTGAAAATGAGTGCAGGGGCTTTAATCACCAAGCATTCTCCTGACTAGAAGTGTGATCATAGAAGGGATGCCCAGGACTGCAGTCATCTTTGGTGCTCCATATCAGCACTGAAGTGTCCTGGTGAACACCTGAGGAGCCAGGAATGAAAAGTTTGAGGTAGGATGATCAAATATGGACAGCACATAAAGGCACAGCCACAATACTGTCTCCACGGCTAGGCTGATATACATTTTTTTCTCTTTTTTTTTTTTTCGATGTCTCATTCTATGTTTGTGGTGTTTGGGTTTGTGGGGGCTTTTTTCCGTTTTAGTTGTCTTTCATTTTGAAGAGCACTCAATCTCAACTAAGAGAAAAAAAAAAGTGCCCTGTGAAGATATTGGAGACTCTCCTTCTCCCACTCAGATCAATAGAGAAAGGTAATTTTTGCTTTTTTATCAGTCTCTATCTATCTGCAAGCTGTCATATATTACAGACTCTCCGTGTGACTTACTGCACATGCACTTTTCCTGCCACATTGCTCATAAACCCCTCCCTGCCTCTTTCAGCTCCAGGAAGTCATTAGATGCCAAACACATGAAGTGCAGATCACTGGCAGTTTCCTAGAGAAATACAAATCAGAGTGTGTCCCTGTGCTTTAACAGTTGAATGCCTTTCTGTGTCCAGCATTTGGAAATATGTGACAGCTGGGGACAAACTCCTGCCCATTGGAGCAATGCTGCTGAAGGGGTGCCTAGCCCAGAAGCTCCATGCAGAAGAACATTGTTCTGCGTCTTCATGTAGAGACGTGGCTTTGGTGTCATGTTTGCTTCATCATAGTGTCTTCCCAAGGTAGAATCTGAATGAAAATTTCTAACAGTTTTGCTGTGTAGTGGCTAGCTTAGAAAGTTGGTGCAATCCTGTTTCTCCTGGTACGATTCACACGTAGGCCTGTGAGTTTTGGTTCAAAAGCTGTAATTATTTTCCTGTGTTTATGGTGTACTAGAACTGTGAGGAATGCTGTCATATGTCAGTATCACACTGTCCTTTGGACAGAGTAAAAAAAAAACTCTTGAAAAACAAAGCTTATGTTTTAGAAGGTATGTCTGGATCTCATTTAAAGACACTATGGCTTAAAATGGAACTGATTAATTTCTGAAGGCCTACGCAGAGGATGAATTTGATCTGATAATCTTCCCTGAGAAGACCAAGCACAGCCAAAGAATCTGCTGCCCTGGAAGGGTGGCAGGAAGGATGGATCCTTACTGTCAGAGGTGAAAGCTATGAGATGGGAATCAGATGCAGAAGAACTGTTAAGTTGAACAGAAACAGGCAAGGGCCATAGGCTGGCTACAAATGCCAGAAACCATGAATTGGGTTTTGCTGTTCGTGAGGCAGTCCCCTCTATTGTTGTGAAGAAACAGTGGCTTTGATAGTGAAGAAATTTATATTCTTGCCATTAAGTTAATTAGCCACAACACTTCTTCCACATCATGTTTTCCATGGAAAGCTCCTGCCCAAGGACTGTGATGTCTAATGAGACCTATGGATTAACATTGAGAGCAATGGGCATTAAGCTGTGCCTTCAATCAATTCAGGACCCTGGGGCTGAAAAGTATTTATGCAACTGTTGGTGACTGGGAGCACTGCTTCTTCCCCTCACTGCAGAAAATTCGACTGTGCAGAGACATCAACTACTAAAAAAATCTTTGAAGGCAAATATTTAGCATAGAGCTGTTACCTCTTTTCTACCATTACAGCCAGCATTAAAAAAAAAATCCCCAAACTGTCAGTTATTTAGACACACTGCAATCTCTATTTACATAGCTAGCTAAGACAGGAATCTTAGCAGGGTGAGGAACAATTTTCCTATATGATGAAGGGCTAAGCAGATTAAGGCTTTTCAATTTGGAGTAGAGATAAGTGAGAAAGACATGATAGAGGTCTATAAAATCAATGGAGCAATGAAAAAGTGCACAGAGTACAATTATTCATTTTTCTTCTAATGCAAAGATTAAGGGGAATTAAACTAAATGAACAGATGACAGATTTTAGAAAGCATAAAAGAAAAAACAAACTTCACACAAAATGCAATTAAAACTGTGGAGCTCATTACCACAGGATGCTGGAGATGTTAAAAGTTTATGTGAGTTCAAAAAGTAACTGCAGCACATACTGGAAGAAAAATTCACTAAGATTTCTCTCCATGCAGGCACTATATGTGCCTCAAGATTCAAGCTGCAATTCACAGGAGATTAGGAGAAAATACCTTGGAAATATCACTCTTAGATGTCCACTGCTTTCTCCTGTAGAAGGTAAGATACCTTGCCTTGATAAACTTTCAAGCTGGCTTGGTGGAATGATCTTATGTCTTTTTTAATAGAGTTGCAGCCACAGAAAGCTGCAAAGCTGAGACAAGACCGTGGATACTTAGCTGTAACTGAAGCCACTGTGACTATTGTTGCCTGTGGGATTAAAGCTTGCACAGGAACACCTGTCTGTACCGAATTCGTGCTTCTAGTGAAGAGCCACAGCAATGTTCTTGCTATCAGCTTGGACATCTCCTGTTTTTCCATCTTTAAAGAACGAAAAAACTGATTTCATTTTAGCTTTTCTAATACTTCAACAAAGCGTTCTGAAGATGGAAAATGAACTTCATTGACTTGACTAGTAGAAAAGGAGGTAGAAAGTGGTACATGACTTTGACTTGAGTGAGACATAGAGTGTGCTGAAGAACTAAAATTCTGACTGAAGAACTGACGCTAGCAGGGCTAAAGCTGCTACGTATCTCAGTGCAAGTTCACAGGAAAATCTGCTAGTGCTGGGTGACAGGAAAGCCCACACGGATGCCATGCAGAAGCCTGACAGATAGTTATATTGTAATGCAGTCAACTTGAGCAGATCCACTGTTTAAAAAGGCAAATACAGGCTTAACGTTATTTGATTGTTCAACAAATTACACTGGGGTGGGAAAGGTTATGCCCTTTTCAGCATGCTTTACCTCAGCTTCCAACATTCTCAGGTTTTCTCTCTTTGACATACATTTTGACAAAGAACTTTGAGAATTAGAACCATAATCAGTTTAAATCTAATACAGAAATTCTCACCTTCCAGTAATACTCTCTTTGCAGAAAAAGTGAGGATAACTCAGAAATATGACAGTTACGGTATATCAAAACACTGACGCTTCCTTCTACTTATTTTTCTCTTGGTCTGTTTTTACTCCTGATGTACACCAGCACACCTGAAAATATAATGAAGTATGCTTTTAGGATTAATAATTCACAGGACAGGGTCTGAAGAGAGGGTGCTTATACGTGTGTTTGATGTGATTTCCAGCATGGGGGTGGCAGTATGTACAAACAGCACAGGAGTCATTCTTCCGCCTCTGTTAGACAGAAACCTGTTGCTATACTTAACTGGATGCGCCCAGTGTCTTTTAATAAGAAGCAAAAGACATTTAGGTGCTTATTTTATTTTGATTAACAAGATTGCCAGGAATTTCATGCCAAAACATTCATGGCAGCAATTTTAGCTGTCAGTCTGGTCTCCTGGTAAACACCCAGTAATCAATTTAAAATTAAAAAAAAAAAGAGGGGGGAATGGATCAGGATCTGGATTATTAATGAGTAATTAAATAAAGATTAAAGAGATATTAACCTAGAGTCTGGTCATGGAAATTTATCTGTAGATGATGTGGGGGCTGGCTGTTTTGAGGGAATCTGATGAATGCAGGCTCATGAGAAGCTGTCACAATGATGAAACAAGCCCAGACTAGGCTAATAGATTTATCTGTTTATACCTGGCAGATTATAACAGGATCTAGAGTAATCCTGCTGATCAGTGGGCATCTGTAGCAAGCTAATCACGCAAAGAGTGTCATTAGGATAGAAGGGGAATATTTCTTGGAGCTAGATACCCGGAGACATCATCACTTGAAGAAGAGAAGGGAGGGAAGATTGCATGTTGGGGTATAACTTGTAACAGATTGTCAAACCATCTGTAAAGAAGTAGCTAAAATAGCTCATGTGCTGTTGTTGCCTGTTCATGAAGAATTCCCGCAGGAGATTCCTTCCCTTCCAGTTTCCCTGGAGAGCTAACAGTGCTGTAGATCTAGCACTACATATTTTTGTCTGAACGTGTAGACATTTTGATAACGGAGAGGCTGAAATAATCAGTACTTCCAAAACCTCCAGCTGAAATACCGGAGTCAGGTGACTTTTCCAGTTTGCTAAAGATAGGCGCTGATAGAACTCACTTGGAAAGGTGGAGACAGTATCATTAAGCGGTTGACTACAATAAAAGACAAGACGCCAGCACATGTGATATGTCTATTATACATGTGTGAAACCAAGCCTTCTTCTAGCATTTGTACTGGAACTTGGGGTCATTCCTGAATGCAAATTAACTTTTCTTTTATTGCTCTAGACCAGAGCAGTCAGTGCTGAAGAAAGGTGTTGAAGGCATGTCCATGCCATCTATATGGAAACTCTCAGCTGACTCCATAAATGTGCACGAACCCATGCAGTGGAGAAAATGACAGCCAGTGAGCAGGTTATTCCTGTGCCACATCCATACCCCGTTCTCACAGTGAAGATTGTCAGTATTGGGTTGACATTGGCTTCGTTTGAGCCCATCTCAAACATCACATTTTACGCAGTCCAGGAGACTGACCATATTTGTATGAGATATCTGTCAAAGCCACACTGTTCAAATCCTAGTAAAGGTTGCCAAAGCCATTAAATTTTTCTTGCTTTTATTTTTCATCATTCCATGAATTCCAGAGAACATAAAGAACTTTTTGCTCCTCTCCCCATGACTTTTGAATTGCTCCTTGTATGACAGTAGCAGCCATCAGCACCAAAACAGTGGCATCTGTAGTCCAAACACAGTCAGTGTCTTTTTTGATTTTTAATATTAAAAAATTAACAACATAGAAGTTGCTTAAAAAGACCTCACAAAAACAAACAAAAAACCCCAGCCCTAAGCCCACTCAAAAGTCGGTATTTTCAAACACAGATTTTGCATGTCTGAAAGGGAAAAGTCTGACAAAAGTATCAGTTTTTCTGAAAAAGAAAAATGTTTTTGAATCAGTGCTTTAGTGTAGAAAATGAATGATGATGACATTATTAGGAAAAAAGCATCAGAAAAAGCAATTCCCCTTTCCAAGATACTTCAACATAAATAAGCAAAATATATAGTATACGATGAAATAATGTTATTCCTATTTTTCAAATCAGACAGTTCAAACTGAAGTACAGCTAAAGGGAAATTGTTATGTACACATAACACCAAAGAAGTCTATAACAAAGTAAACTTTATGCAAAATTCTTAAATATGACTCACTTTTTCTTTCTGTAATGTATTCATGGTCATGCTGTCCAGGCAAGAAATAAAATGTGCAAACAAAAAATGCAAGACACCTGATTTAGGTATCAACAGCAACAGAGGTCAAGGGCAGGATTTCAGAAGCTGCTACGTAAGCAGAACTGATATTTTTAATGGGAAAAAGAATGTACAAGCAATTTGGAAACTCCAGTTTATCCGCCGTGGCCCCTGAATTTGTATTAATATTAGAACACTGTGTTGTGATCCACAAGCCTTTCATTCAGTAACAAAAGATAAGAGGTTTTTTAAAGTTGGGCTCCTGGGATTCTATACACCAATGGCACCTGACATAAAGACATGCAGCTGCTGCCCACAATGAGAAAAGACAGTTAGAAAACAACATTTAAAGATAAATAAATAAATTGTGGTGTCAAGGAACAATTTCTCGTTAAACTCTTGATCGCTGCCCGTGAGGGTCCGCAAAGACAGTGAGTCTACAATGCTTCCGCAAGTACTTCAGGCAAGTTCTTGGACAGAAAATCAACTTTTTTGCCCTCAAATTTGCTTCTGACTTAGAGTGCAAAATGCCAGTAATCTATTTAGTGGGCAAACAATAAATAGCTTTAGAAACAGTCCTGCATTTTCATCTTTCTCCTCTGAGCACGTAATGATACGTGTTCTTCCGCGTGCATTTCTATAGCTGCAATACACCTTCACTTATAAAAGTGGTTTGTAGCTGATGTGACATTTAATGAAATTTCATTTGTCCCTTTGCTAGTGTCCTTCAGAGAAAAAAAAAATAGGATCTTATTGCTCATGTGGGATCTGGGCCAAAACCCCTTATTAAATTCTGTGGGTGTTGGATCAAGAAGCTCTAAAAAGTAATAGGAATAAATGGGATCTCCTGGTTAACCTTTCATTTTTCTCTTTAAATACTATTTGATATGCTTTGTCACTTTATGTATACATATCTGGCTTTGTACCAAATCCTAGCTAGTGTAAATCAGCCTCACATCACCCTGTACGTGCCATGGAGGTACGCAAGCTAACAGCAAGCCTGGAACTGGCCCACTGCAAATAAGTTGTAGATTTACCTGCTTGTGCATCACACTAGTAGTTCCTGTTATTGCTTTGTAAAGTGCTTTGGGAAATTAAGCGAGTAGTAGGAGCTACACTAAATTAGATACCACTCTAATACAATCTGACCTGTATTTCACAAGTAAAAGGACTTCTACTTTTTAAATGCTTAGCAATAATTTTGTATGAAGTATTCAAAGCAAGGTACTTCAGATAGCTCTATGCTATCCTGTTGAGAATCATATGGAAAAATCTATTGCTGGCACAGTTTTTGTCCTCTCCTCCTGATGATCATTAATGCTAATTAATAAGTGTGTGTTAGTTCAATCTCATTGTTACTCCCGTAATGTGTAGTTAAAAATTACGATAATGAATTCCAACTTCTTCAGCCGAATGTAATAAAATGGTGATTAATAATCCCCAGGGCTGGGATGGAATATGATTCAGGGTAATCTAAAATAGTTGTAAGTAAAAAGTTTGATATCCGTCAGTTACTGAAGCTGACGCAGTAAATGTAAGGTGTGATTAGCAATGTGGTGAAGCAAGTAGGTCACTGCTCAAATCACAAGTATTGTGGCCACCATGACTTGGTCAAAATTGCTTGGCTGAATATGAACTGGTTGTGTCCTCATTTTCCCCTTGTTCAATTCTTGTGTCTCTATTACTCTTGAAATCTGCCCACGTATAATGCATATTTCTGTATAGGATGAAAAAAGCAAACCTCCCACTTTGTTAAATATTTCTTTTTTATCATGAGCTAGGTAGGATGCTCATAGTTAACAAACCAGAACAGAAATTTCCAATTAACAGAAAGAGAAACATCCAATATCATGTCAATGTGTTTACAGTCAAAAATTTCAGGTCCTATCCCAAATGCAAGTGCCTGTCATAGATATCATCCACCCTCTCATGACAGTATCACAGAAAAAGTTCATATGCAATGATGCATGGATGGTTGCATGACATTACCTTGGTGAGCAACCAGCAGGCCGGTGTCCATGTGACGCTATGACAGCCGCTGGTTCTGAGGAACTGTGACAGATGGGCCAAAACCACATTGCTGAGCCCTCTTCTAGTGTCAGATTTTCCAGAACAAATCTGAAGCTTGTTTGCCAGAGGACATACAACAGGCTGAACACTCAAGAATGTACAATACTTTTACAAAAATGCGCATTTTCTGCTACATCTCCAGTACTGCCAAATGATATTTTCTGTAGGAACAGAAGGAGGTACAAAAGCAGGAGCTCTTGATCTCGCTCTAAAAATAATCCATACAAATTCATGCCCCAAAATTGTTACTTCACATAATCCAATTTATACAAACATGTTACTCCAATCCCATGCTGCTATGATGGCTGCAAAGGAGCTATATAGATGGAAAATGGTATAAACCCAGGACGAATCCCACTCTGACTAGCTACCCTCTCACACTGCATTGTACACTCCATCTCCCTTCAGGTTCCAGAAACAGAATAATTTTAGGTAAGAGTAACAGAAGAGATACACAGAAACCCACCATTTATCACAAAATTAATTTTATAACTGCGGACAGATCTTTAAAATGAAAACTACGTGGAGTTTAATCTCTTGCTTTCAAACACCGAAAACCGAAATCCTCTTTACGATTTTTGAAAAAAAACACAAACAACATACACCCCCTCCAAAACCAAAAAATGACTGTTAAAACCAAAGTGCATGAACACAAGGTAACGGGATTGCCTTAATAATATAGGAGGAGACCTGTCTGTGGCCCTCAATCTTTCCATCCCTCATTTCCCAAGTATAAAATAAGAAAACCTCTTTAACAACAATTTTACTGGAACACAAAATATTTTATAGGTGCTCAGGTGACACAGGGTTGTGTCACAAAGAAGTGCAAGATATGAAGTATCTACGGTGTGTGTATACGTCTGTGTGTATATGTGAAAATATCACAAAGTTCATAAACACTTCCCTATGCATATTTGCATAATTTCCTTCTGTCCACCTTCATACCTGTATTCACAAAATGAAAACACTTACAGCTGTTTTGTGTTCACCAGCAGTATTGCACATCCAGATAATAAAGAAGTGGATTCAGTGTGGGGGTAAGTATTCCTATCACCCGATAGCTTCTAAAATCGTGCTTCTCTATTTGGCAGCCCTCCTCCAGCCAGCTGAACAAAGGCAGTGCAGATCTCACCCACCCTGACCCATCGCAATCTGGATGGAAATTAGGGAAGCAAATACAAAGCACCGTTCAAAGATGGCATTCCATCTATCTATCCTTTATTTTAAGCCCCAAACACTGAATATTTATAAAACTACTTCACTTACAAGTCACTCAGAGGCAATACGCAAAAAGTTCTTGTGTGTTACAGCACAGGAACACTGAACTTGCCGAGCGGATTGCATTGCTCCGTAACCAGTGGGGTACCTGAGGCCCATTTATTTACAGCTTTTACTCCTGCGTCGCCATACCCTTTTACTTACACCACCTATGAGACTTCATCCAGGAAGGAACAAGTGACATGGACTGACGCATGCAAACTCGCTGCCTAAAGCCCATGTGCTCTCAGGTCAATCAACGAGCGGCAGAGACTTGTGTCTTTCTTGCCTCTGATGGGGCACAGAAAGGGGTCTCGCCTCTTACCTGTGGGAGGAGGTTACTATTTTAGCATTATCTACTTTCCTGAACAAGTAAAAAAATGGCACTTGAAAAATAGGTTATTCTTTTTTCTAACTGGTAAGATGTACCCATATCCTACCAGTTTGCTTTATTTAAAAGCAAACAAATCAACTCCCCTCTGCTCTCATTTTTGCAGTGGTAGGTATTTGCAGTGAACTAGAAAGCTGTTGGAGCAGGAGAGGTGTTATTTACTTGAATTCTAGAGCACTGTATTTGCTAACTAAGGAAAAAAGTAGGAGAACTTTCACGTTATCTTGGAACATGTGAAAGTAAATTGAAGCAAATGGGAGGGAAGAGGACTATCACATTGTGCAATCGTAAGGCAAACTCAACAGTGACAACTGAAGGGACAAGTTTATGAAAAAATCATAGTTTTCTACCATAGGATTTATAATTTATTTATACTGAAAAACTGCAGAACATAGAGGTTTTGGGTTTTGGGGTTTTTTTCTAAAAAAAATAAAAATAGTTCAATTGTTTTGGCATAAATTGCTTTCTGTTGGTTTTAAAAAGTGAAAAGAATACATTTTTTCTCTTCAGTCGCAGAAAGAATCCCTTCCTATCCATTGACATATGAGGCACAAAGAAATGAAAGGCTTATAAGGGTGAGAAGAAGTGTTTATGCAAAATACTTGTTTAAAAAAAGCAAACTAGAGTGCCTCTAAATGGTGTTAACAACACACCCATAATGCTCTATGAAAAAGCACAACCTCACAGAACGAACTGCTTTCCTGCCTTAGTTCTGCACAGGCTTTCAGAAACCAAAAAGCCCTGAAGTCTCCTATCCGAGTAGCCTCACTGCTGCCCATGCACATCTTATCCACAGCTGGCACCTCGCTACACCACAACCAGTAATGAGACAAAACTACGTGTGCACTACATGCTGCCAGCCCCAACTTTGAAAGAGTCCTTGGGATCATGCAATAGGCACATGCAGAAAAGAGCAGCTTGTTCGGTATTCTGGCTCACAAACCGCCCTCAAAATAGACACACAGCCAGTCCCTGAGCATGGGGAAGGTGTAACAACTTTTGCAAAACTCTCTTCCACTGAAATCTCTTCTTGGGAGAGAGTAAATAGAGATTACAGTAATTCAGGGCAATGGATATTCAGTGTTTAAGCTTTTATTATCCAAACCCAAAGAGACTACAAGGAAAGTAAGAACTTGGCCTTAGACAGTGCTCTCATCCAGAATTCCTGTTAGAATTTCAAAGGAACAGAATTTATTTTCTTTTCTTTGTTGCCATAGGATGGAAACCAATACTCTGAGGAGATGTTGCACAGATGAACAATGAGGTTAAAGATATTTAGGAATACTTTATCAAGACTGCTACAGGAGCCAAAAAGAAAAAACTTCATTGATACAGGAGAAATAGAAAATTTACATCCTTGTAAGTAAGGGCACATCAAAGATCACTGTATTTGATTAGCACTTGATGCAGTTACCTATCACAGCACGCCTTCCCATCAAACGCAGGTACAGACACAAAGCAGGTTCTGTCATAATTTCCCTGGGTAAAGTCAATCACTGACCCCAAATAATTTGCCACAAATGACTATATTATTTGTTTACCTCCAAGTAAAAGCAATTTCCATCAGTGTGTTGTTTATCCTCACATTTGAATATAGTAACAAAAAAAAGAGACAGAAGACTTTGTTTTTACTGAATATCTCACCCAAATCATGTTTAACACAATGCAAGCCAATAGACAGTGCTAAGGAAAACTGAAATGTGATTAGAAAAAGATTCCAAAAATAATATCTGCAGTATGTCCTCCAGCCAAGGGGAGCCTGTTTCATCATTTAAATGGCACATGGAAAATATACATTTGATCCATGTAAGAAGGACTGTAAAGAATGCTCAACAGAACATCAGAAGAAATTTCAACAATAAATATTTGCAATCACTTGCTATATCTTTCCGAGGTGTTCAGCCACAAAGTCTGTACAAGTTTATCTGGTGATCTTGCTTGACCTTGATTTCTTGAGCATAAGCATAAATGGAAGACGCAGTTCAGGAGCACTTCTGGATGCCTTCTACCCTCAGACAGTTCACAGGATCAGACTAGACCTAACTTGAACTACAGCTCCCCAAGATGCTGATTGTGTGGACATCAGGTCTTCTGCACCGGTTGATTTACATTATGAATCCGTTCATATTGGTCCATGCTACTTGCCAATGTAGACATATCTGGAGAGACACAAAACCATCCATGTACATCTGATGTGCAAAGACCACTGGATTTAAGGAAACATTACTTCCTGCTGAGAGACAAGTTAAAAGTTGCTCTTGACAGAGTAACTGGGAAGAAATTTTGCGAGAAAAAGCTCCAACTCCTCTGCTCCAATTTTGCTAACACTGGATGTTCTAGTGCTAAAAACTTAATTTGACCATATAAGTTCACTATCACGCGTTACTTATATTTAGGAGGCAATGATTCAGTAACCCAGTCAAACAGATTTACCTCCTGCCTGCAAGGCTCAATTCTTAATAACATAAATAGAAAAAAGCTGAGCTGCACTTCACTTGAATATTCTGACTGGCACTTTAGTGTGTGGGAAAATCTTAACCAAGCAGCTGCTAACGTAGTAAAAAATGAAAACAAAAGCAAAACGTTAATTATGGCTTAGCAATTAAATAAATACACTATGAAAAAGAAAACAGAAAAGTAGGGAAAGCCGTTCAAGAGGAAAGAGTTACCTTAAAAACAGGAAAAAATACTAGAAGCTAAAAATCTGCATCAGAGTACGAATCCAAGTCCTTAACGTTTACCCTGGTCTGAAAGGAAGGACTTTTTATACTGGAATTCAGTGCTGCTCAATGGAATGTGCCCTGTGGAACATAATGCCTGTTTATTAGTTTTATACCAGATTCTTCTCTATAATTTTTATAAGAAGTGTTTATTTAATTATTACATGTTAATGGTTACAAATGAGAAATTAATGTACTATAAAATGTAATAAAAATGATATCTTGTTAAAGTCTTAAAAAAGCAATAGAATTTAGGATGCTGAGGACAAAAAGGAAACCACTAGGAACTGGAACAATCTAAACTAACAAAGAAACTATTTTGTTAACCTTGTGAATCACTTCACAACTTGTAGAAACTATAGAAATAATAAACACTTTTCCCAGAAAAGCTTTCAGCAAAGTGCCAGTTCAATACATGATAGATAGCTGGCGGGGGGGAAAGAAGAAAATGCAGAACTTCAATAGAATGTGAGTTAAAATGGATCTCACTCATCACATCTTCAGCAGAAGATAATGAAGGAAAGGACCAGCTTCAGCAGAACCTCCTGCTATTACTTCATATAGCTTTTTTCCATTTGCGTGTCATTGAGCTCTGCTTGTAGTGTAAGAAAAAGAAACAGCAAGTTGCTTAAACAGAAGTTTTGTGGTGGGGAAGGGAAAGAAGTTGGTTACACTGATAAGATGTATACATATTTTATGTACAGTGAAGCCGAGCACACATAAGGTTAAGGTTGTCGAGGGAGACCTCATTCATGCTGAAAAATTCACAAAATCTCTTGACACAGAAAAACAGTCTTAAGGAAAAAGTTCTTAAATTTAATTTAAGTTAAGGAGGAGAGAGGTTAGATGACTTGGTTAAAAGGAACACCATCACAAGAGCAGCAATCCTGCAGAAAGAACTGAAAGACGGAGATTGCAGATCCTCTTAGAGCTCTTTTATGTCTAGATCAGTGTTTTGCATCTAAGGTACGGTCTGTCTCTGATTACAAGATCTTATAACAAGAGTTAGGTACTTGTTTCCTTGCATTTCCCATAGAGCAACAAGCAGTCTGACAACACAAAGAGTGAGAAATAAAGAAGGTGGATTAAATGCTTATTTATACATATTGCAGAAACTTCTTCAGGACTTAGTTTGCAACAATGGAAATCCCAGAAGATCAATGACAAATCAATATGATCAGCATTCTTTATTGACATTGTGAACCCTCAGTAAGGATCTGCCTTTATTACCAAGAACCATACTTGCATTTTAAATTGACCAATGCAAGCTAGGTGGCAAAACCAATGTTTTACACTTCAGAGACAGTAAGCTGAAACAAAACTTAAGTTAAAAGTATTTTCAAATGAAGAGGGTTTTGCCTTGAGAGTAAACGCACAAAGGAGGAGGTAGCACACCTCTCATAGAATCATAGAATGGTAGGGGTTGGAAGGGACCTCTAGAGATCCCCCAGTCCGACCCTCCTGCTAAAGCAGGTGCCCCCACAGCAGGGTGCACAGGAACGCGTCCAGGCTGGTTTTGAATCTCTCCAGAGAAGGAGACTCCACAACCTCTCTGGGCAGCCTGTGCCAGTGCTCTGTCACCCTCACAGTAAAGAAGTTCCTCCTCATGTTCAGGTGGAACTTCCTGTGTTCCAGTTTGTGCCCATTGCCCCTTGTCCTGTCGCTGGGCACCACTGAGAAGAGTCTGACCCCGTCCTCTTGACATCCACCCTTTAGATATTTGTGAGCATTGATCAGATCTCCTCTCAGCCTTCTCTTTTCCAGGCTGAACAGACCCAGCTCTCTCAGCCTTTCCTCATAAGACAGATGCTCCACTCCCCTAATCAACTTTGTGGCCCTCCGCTGGACTCTCTCCAGTAGTTCCCTGTCTCTCTTGAACTGGGGAGCCCAGAACTGGACACAGTACTCCAGATGCGGCCTCACCAGGGCAGAGTAGAGGGGGAGGATCACCTCCCTCGACCTGCTGGCCACACTCTTCTTAATGCACCCCAGGATGCCATTGGCCTTCCTGGCCGCAAGGGCACACTGCTGGCTCATGGTGAGCCTGTTGTCCACCAGCACTCCCAGGTCCTTCTCCGCAGAGCTGCTCTCCAGCAAGTCAACCCCCAGCCTGTACTGGCACATGGGGTTGTTCCTCCCCAGGTGCAAGACCCTACACTTGCCCTTGTTGAACTTCATCAGATTCCTCTCCGCCCAACTCTCCAGCCTGCCCAGGCCACACTGAATGGCAGCACAGCCTTCCGGTGAGTCAGCCACTCCCCCCAGCTTTGTATCGTCAGCAAACTAGCTGAGGGTACACTCTGTCCCTTCATCCAGGTCGTTGATGAGTAAATATGTTGAACAGGACTCGACACAGTGCCCTATAACATCTGTCGCAAGAGATTCCTTTAAAAAAATCTAAGTGGCTGCAAAATACCTGAGACTCTCTATGACATTTTATGCTATAGCATTCTTCCTTCGAAATGCCACAGTCAAATTGAAGCTTTCATATCCCTTTCCATACTAAAGGTAGAATCTTCTTCAAGGAGAGGTACAATATACCTTCACTGCTGAG
The DNA here is from genome assembly GCA_013398225.1 of Steatornis caripensis. Classification (NCBI taxonomy): domain Eukaryota; kingdom Metazoa; phylum Chordata; class Aves; order Caprimulgiformes; family Steatornithidae; genus Steatornis; species Steatornis caripensis. The sequence continues at coordinate 347,318 of VZSC01013295.1, read as the reverse complement.
CTTTTCCAAATTGTGCTAAATAGCAACGTATTTTTACTGTAGCTAGCCCAATGTAGTGCCTCAAAAAAGGCACTAAAAGGTTGGGAATGAGGAGGGGGGCTTGGGTTAACAGCATCAAGGCTGAAAAGTTACTCTCAGTGAATAGCAACACCTCTGTCTCCAGATCTCTGGCAACAGGAATGGAGGGATATTGAGCCTCAGACCATAAAAGAAGGTTTGAAAACTGCCTTAAAGACAGCATCTCAAACTGCCCAGTGCTGTGCGGACTCGGGAAACCTTTCACAAAGCCTGATCATCTCTAGGTGCCACCCCGAGGAAACTTGCCTACCTTACCACTTCTGTGGAACTTATATGAAGCTGCACTTCCCTTTGCTTAGCCTGATACTTGGACAGGCACCCTGCTTCTGACACATTCATTAATGACTTATTTTGTTGCCCAGATGCAAAATTCAGGTGGTGAACCATGCAAAAATCAAGCCTTTTCTTCCCAAAACCAACATTCAAAACTGATTTCCATATAGGCCCAGCTGTCCCCTTTCTGAAAAAGGACACTAAGGAGAAGCATAACACAGAATCCACAGGAGTCGTAACTACTGCTTTCTCCTTTTTTTGCTGGATTAACGGGATCATGGTAAGCAAACATTATGCATTGACCAACAGCAAGTGGAATGATCACAGGCATGAAGTGCAATTGCACCAAATAATTCCCAGGGAAGAAAAAAATATTCATTTGTAACTAGTCATTCTTTTCAATTACAGGGTACTTTTCTGGGGAAGCTGTTTTCTCACTGGTCCTTTAGCTGCAATGTGCCCTCCATTGCCCTGAAGCATTCAGATAGTCTAATAAGATGAACATTGTGAAAATAGCAATTACTCTGTGTTGGGGCTGAGGAAAGCCTCAGACACAAGAAGATATGCAGGCCCCCAGATCAGTAAACATTTACTTAATATACTATGTCATCTTTCATCAGCCTCTGTCATGTGACCTTCAGAGTTCATAATTGATTTACAGTAATGTACTATAAAAGATAACTTCTAGTTTGTGTTATCATACTGTTGCTGGTTTACTGTTTTCTGTTGCATAAGTGGTTGCCCGTGCCAACTTGTTAGAGAAGATCTTTTTTAGAGTTTGCTGAAACTCAAGAAAATAAAAAAAAGTTGTTCTACTTTTGAAGAGTGTTTTGTGATTACTGCAACTGCATGCATACACCTGTTCCTTGAATAATTCATGTGTCTTCCCAGTACTAAGATCTGAAAGGGAAATATTGCAATAAAGAGCGCAGGATATGGGCAAAGCCTAAAACCAATAAACAACTAAGGGAAAATGATCCTGGGGTAAACATACTGTCATTTGGTGACATGTCTGAGGAAGACACAGACTGGATGGATAACGAGAGACAGGTCATGGGCCTGAGCTCTAGCAGGCCAGGGATCAGATGAAGCTGCACAGCACGTCAGGTCAGGATTTCTTATGGATGTATTTTAACTCGTGGTATTAATCACAATACTCACACCACAACTACGTCCCGAGGGGAAGCAAATACTCTGCCCTGAGCTGTGCTACTTTAAAAGAAGCAACTATCAGTCCCTATTCTCTGCATGGCTCATTGTAGGAAAGACAGGCTTGAGTATCAGGCTGAATTTTGACGTTCTACCCACTTCCAAAGCCTTGTATATCCTAAAACATAACTGTGGAATAAGGGTAAGGAAACAAAGCAGGAAACTGTAAGTGACCATGATCTGAACCACTGTCCAGACTGGATTCTGAGATGGACACCATAACCACATCAGTAAGTGCAACTAAGTGTAAAGAGAATTGTGCAAAACAGATTATTCTTCCTCAAAGTTACAAGGAATGGAGGCTTAGGTAACATTCTAAAACATCTCTATGATGCCATTGTGCAGTGCATTGAATTGGATTATAAAATTGCCATTTAAGTCCCAGAGATCTGATAAACCTAACACTATCACTATACATTGACTGATGAGTAGCCCACTTGATTTGCTGAGCTTGGACTGTGTTCACAAATCTAAGAGGCAAAGAGTTTCCACAGCACTTGCATAAATTATGACTGACTCATCACAATATTATTCCTCACTCTACTGTGTGGTAAATTCATTCTTTTTCTCTCCTCTCCGGCATCTACCACTGTAGATTTACAGAAAACTGAAAAGATTTCCTAGTAATTTAATTGCTTGCTTTTCCATATTTTTGCCAAGTACCTAATCCTGCAAACAAAAATAAAACCGACGCCACAGTATTTGTTACAGCTGTGAGCTTGTTATCAGGGTGCTAGGATACTTTAGGTTTTAAGAATGGCCCAAGACAGTATTTATCATGTCATCAGGAAAGGAATGCTAAATCCTCTTAAGATTTTGATAGGATAGATGCTTCTTTTAAAGTATTCTCTCATTCACCCTCTTACTCTTAACATTCTAAGTACCACAAACTGACTTTTGGCAGAGCTGGAGTATATATTGATATGCAGAAGGAAGTTATGTTGCTTGATTTCTCCTGTGCATCACAGACGCTGTCTCTTCAGCATGGAGATCCCTTTCATAATGGCTAGAAAACAAGTCTTTGTTACATTTTTTTGCCAGATTTCACCGCTGTTCCAGACCTGCTCTTTTTTGGATTGAGAACAGATTTCTTCCCAAGTGTTATTTAATCCTCAGAACTGTAGATCATTTTTGTGAGGGTCAGTTAGAAGTCTCATAGGTTTTGAAACCTGTTAAATATTATAGAGACATACAAGGCTGGGTTGGAACATGATCTTCAAGAACTTATCTGTTTTATTGCTTCCAAGGGGCTTGTCAGCTTCCTACTGAAACACACTTTGGTAATTGCATAGTGAATATATATGAGAAGGTAGCTTTTTATTAGCACTAAATGATCAGGTTGATTGACATTAGAGATCCTCTTTATATAATTTCATTGATGAAAGCATACGCTGGAAGGTGTCTCTATTTTCCAATAACACATTTCTGTGCATAATAAAACAACTCACTACACAGTATTAAGCTATCATGTTACTGATCACTTGGCATACGCCTCTCTTCTAATTCCTCCTACTAGCCACACTAAAAATGTATTAACACGTTTTTAAAATTTTAGATAAACGTCCTAATACCAAAAATTATTTATAATTATTTTGTTCATGGTTCTAAGGTTCTCTGAATTAAACATTTCAGAGTAGGGCCCTCCTGAGAGAAGTTTTCATGGTCTTTTGGGCAAACACATTTCGTTAATCCTCATTACATCCTTTCGCATCGCTCATAGAAGTTCACAGTAATCCCTTTCCCGTTCACAAAGATGTTTCATATTTAAACCATACTTCTGAGAACCAAGCATAGCTCAGCCTGCTGTGTGCGGCACTTCATGCACTCATGAAAGAAAATAAATTGCTATCATGAGATAAAGGGGTATATAATGGACTGAACTGAAGGTATGTAATTTCAAAACCTTCTTAGGCGTTGATTTAATCCTCTCTAAGAGAGTTTTCGGTGACAAAATTTCTACCATTTCCAGAATTTAACTGTTCTCTCCATATATTTTTCCCTATATACAGAAGCCTTTTACATATTCGTAATGTTATGTCTCCCCTTCTCCATCCCTTCAGTCCTCTTTACACTTCACTACTTTATTTTCACTCTTTTCATTTGTTCCCGTTTCTCATGTTTTCTAAATCCCAACCATCTCCATTGGTGTCTCCGAATTCTGTGTAATGTTTATTTTCTCTATATCAAATATCAAAACAGTCATGTATGACCAAAAGAATTGGCTGAGTTCAGAGATAATAGCTGTTTTCCAATGTACTACTATGTAAGTTTTGCCAAAGATTGGACCTCCAGAAATACTGGTGTTGGTGCTTTGAGACATCATTCGAAAAGGAAAGCCAGAAGCCATCTGATCTCTCATTGAGAGCTAAATTAATGAAAACGTGCCTTCAAACCTTGGTCCAAAGTTTCACAATCTTAATTATTCTTTGATGCTTCAAATTTCAGATGCCTGGGTCGGTCACACAGCCAGGTGGCCAGTAGAGTTGAACATCCGCAGTTTCCAAGATCAAAATGAAACCGAGGATAAAGTAACCCCACAGGCAAATACCGAATTCTTCAGTAGAACTTCAATTACAGAACACTACAGTAACTCAGCGTGTAACTACTTGCTTCATTTGTTGCCTATGGCCAGAGATTAACCACAAGATAAGCTAATACAAGATATCCCATTGAAAGGAAAAATAATGTCCTGCTTTGCATAAAACTACATTATATCATGAAAACTATCAGAGAGTAAGAGTTGCACAAAGGCAAAATATTTATTTAAGCAAATAATGTTGAAGTTGGAAGTACTCCAGTGGTCACAGAACGTTTCCTATGTTCCCTGCAGATTAAATACTTAGTTTTATTTTTTTTTAAAAAAGAAGACAAACCCAAAACAGTACCAATGGCCTGAGATGTACACCGTGTTCAAATTAATTTCCAAGGTGTCTTTTTAATTTAGTAAGTTTAGTTTCCAGGATACAATTAAAAATTTGCTTGAGGAATAGTTTTTCTTCCCATGACATACTTTTTTTTTAAGGCTGTGCTTAAGAATGCACGAAAAAAGAATTCTGAGATTTTTAACTCTCTGAAAATAGAAAAGTCATGCGAAGTGCAATTGTGATGCATCTATTTGGATTTTATGAAGAATGCAACAGAGTTTAATGAAAACTAAAAAATATCAAGTTTAATTTTTTATAAAATTAGTGGGAGTTGAATGCGAACATTGCTATTGCATTAAAAGATCTCTCTGGGATTTCTTTGACTGCATCACTTTTAAACACAACATAGTCACATAGCTCAGTCAGTAAAAAGTTATAACTAACTAACTAGTTGTAGGAATATTAGCACCCATGGCAGGCAACCTTCCCAAAGCTGAATTTAGAGTAAGGTTTTGATTCAGAAGAAAAACTCTCATCCTTCCTGCTCACCTCCTGTTTGAATGCAATGCTATTCGGAGGGGGTGTGCTAATGTCTGGGTCTCTCTGCTGATTTGCAAAGTGGGTATGTGAAATCATGTACAGCCTAAACCAAGATACTATTACACATCTCAGAGCTTTTTAAGTAGTTCTCATTCACTACAGGGTTATGTATTCGCAAGTCCTTCCCCTTTCTTTGCCACTGAACCCCTCAAACCTCCAGAGCTGAATATTCGATATCAGAACACCCTGTCAACTAAGTTCCCTGGCAAAGCCAGGAACGAGGAGCAAAATCTCCATCCTACTGCTCCTGGCTGGGCTACTGATCCATTGCTCTCTGAGCAGATGGCAATCCCTCAGTGAGTTGCGGGGGATTAAAGAGAAAAAAAAATAATAAACTGAATATAAGACTGAGTTATCTGACAGAGTTGTTATTTCCAGGACAAAACAAAAGACTGGTTTTAGTTGATTATATCAGATAAGGTGCTTTTTACATCATGGCTTTATATTTTCTTTTCTCTAAAACCTAAGCTGTAGTTACATGCTCTTCAGAATGACAGAGCTGGTGCTGTGACATGTTCATGTGAGAAGTCTAAACCTCAAAGAAATACTTGAAATTAATCATGAAAATTCTCAGAAATAGAGAGTCCAGTAGTTAAAAAAATGCAGAATTACATAAATTTATGTGAAATAGGGAGAGGGAGATGGAACTGGTAGAAATATTGTAACAGTTGCTTATAACTTGGTGAGATGATTGCTCCCCTGTTTGACTTCTAAAAATCAAGAGAAAAACTGAGAATAAAACAGAAAAAGAGAAGTGAAAGTAAGAAAAGAGCTAATAGAGGAGGAAACAAGCATTGATGACCAAGGAAGAATAAAAATGAGGCCCAAGATTATTAGTTTATACTCTTCTGGGGAAAGAAAAGACATGGACTTACGTAAAGTTTATGGAAGTTTTACTTTCTGCTACTTAATCACTGGCATAGTAGAACAATGGTAGCCATAAAAGTGATAGAGATAGAAGACAGATTCATTGGAAGTGCCTCTAATTTCTATCCACTCTTTTTCATTTCCAAGTAAATCATGAGTTGTTGATGGAAGCATTTCTGGAGAAAGGTCAATTTTTGCCCTTTTTCCCCAATGATCACCGTAAGACTTACCACAGGTTTGCACAAAAGAAATCTCAATCGGCAATCAGTTGGAAAAGTAAAACTCATCTGAATAAAAAGACCAGAAGGGACAGGTAACTGATGGCTGGATTCAAAACACAAACCTGTTTTGTAACATGGTGGCAAATCACTTCTTTCTGTTACTCCTCCTCTCCTGGTAAAGCCCAAGCTGATCCACTGTTTCTATCCCTTACATGGCAAATGTATCATTCTCACTCATGTGCTTATGAATATGTTATAAGTTGTGACTAAATGTAATTATGTAAATGATAGTCATTTGTTTGCTCTACAGATTAATGTTCTGCTTCATTGGGGTCCCAATATGGAGCAGCAGAAGTTTGAGCTTTGCAGCTGTGCCTCTGTGTGGTGCTGCCTCTCATCTAAAAATTAAAACGAAGATTAAATTTGTCTTTTACTTAGTGTGAACAAAACAAACCATCCCTGTGTTACTTAATACATTATCTATTGCCTTCTGCAGGTAGCAGAATCAATCACCTTTCCCAGTGGTGGTAAACTCCTGGGGAATAATTTCATACACCTCCAGCTCTGTAATACAACATCAAAGTGTTAATTAGAATCCCAATAATGGTTTTGCTTTTTGTGGTGATGCTTTTTAAAGCTAAGCTTCCTTTGTCAAATGGGACTTGTCAAGAGGCATGAAAAGTAAAGTTCTGCCACACAGAGAAGGTTTGGCTAATAAAGATTTGGGGAAAATGGGTTTCTCGTCCTGTGAAATTTTTTGGTAATTAACGGGTTTTTCCCATTTTGCACCACGATTAATCTGAGAGCTTTTAATGGTGGGAGGAGTGCCTAACAAAGAAAACCTCTTCCAAAAACCAAATGCTTGAAAGCTCCATAAACTTGCATGCACACGTATTTCATTTTAAGACAAGTCACGCTAGGAATTCTGTGCATTGCTGGCTATTTCTCCTCCCTCTCTAGAAAGTTACCTGGAAAGTTTTTTTCAGACCCAGGCTACAATACAGCTGTCAGGCTGGCTGGTTCCATAGGGAGTCCCAGGCCTGACTAGTTCTCAAAGTTAGGCAGCCTCTTTCTCTTGTTTAAACCGGTAACATTATATGCAGACTAAATGCAGCTTCATGTTGTTACAGTAACAGTTCCAGTGCTCACAATATGGTTCTCTCAAAGTGTTTATGTTCAATTTTCTAATTATGTCTTTTGAATTATGCATGCCTCTGCCTAATATAGAAGATGCAACGTAAGAAGCTTTAGGGAAGAAGGGTAAAAAACTCCACCAGACTTAAAGAGACTTACAAAGGTAGCAGCTAGTTTGTTAAAAGTGAGCCCAAAGGATGTGCAACTCTCTTGCAAAAATTCATTTCACTGACAACGTCAATCCTTAGACTTTCTGTATAATCAGTACAGCAAGGCAATGGAGGCAGGAATAGGCTGCCTACACAATCTAATACTTTATTAGTAAAAATCCAGTATTCAGAAAAAGGAAAATTTTCTCTCAGGGCTCTTGCATCTAGTAACACTGAAAAAAAGTCTGCTGTTCTACGCTTCAAATTCGTGGTGTCACCCAAGCCCCTTTCCACAGAATTTTAGCCCTTCATTATTCAATCGGCTTTCTGTTAAATACACATGTAAGAAAACTAATAACGTATTCCTATTACTCTTAAACTATATTCTATAACTCTCCAACCACAGTTACAGAAGGACTAGTTAACAGGTTGTTGGGATCTCAGATCTCTTGTGGTGGCTAGGGAACACTTGGTGATGCAGAACTGGGCACGAGATGAGTTTGGGTCCCCTGCTGAATCCTTCTGGCCCATGAACCTGCATTTCCAGCTACTCAAGAGTAGCTTTGGAGCAACCCTCATTGATTGGTGCTGCTATGAAATTGTGTAGGAGCTCCAAAACAGCAACGCATACGCAGCCTTGAGAGCTGCACACTGTTTTCTTATACCGACTTTCTCAGGTCATCTAGCTCTCATTCTAAAAACAAGAATTTCTGTCTACACAATAGAAAACAGAAAAGTAATTTTGTAGATGGTGGCTGGTGTGCCTTGCTGGGTCCTCATATAGCTCTAGAGGATGTGGTAATATTTTCATGCCTTAGAAATAGTCCTGCTGGTAAATTACTCAGAGCTTCTTAGGTGAAAGGAGCATTTTAACCTGGAAAATAATATCTTTGATAGTGTGTTGAGTTCGCAGCTATTATCCTTTCAAGCCTTAACTCCTTGAAAGAGTATGCCCAGGGTGTTTGGAATCTTTACAAATGCCACCCAGAGCAGTAAGAAATGAGTTAAATATTTTTAACGTATTCCCAATTGATTCATGAGGATTAACATGCGTTATTTCATTACATACATACACAGTGAAAATTACAAGACGGCAATTCATACAGCATGCTCTTCTTTTATAATTTAGCAGAAAACATTCTTTATCCCCATTTTAATCTTCCCCTACTTCCATGCACAGAATTGTAATCACTGTACAGAAAGTCTGCCTCCAGCCAACCCCGATCTATTTCTCACTGTACTGGCACATCACAGAGAAGCAGAATTGCATAGCCACAGCAACAGCAGACCTGACCCACTACGATGGTCCGTGAGTGCAACCAATTCAAATATTCATAAAGCTACTAATTTATGGCAAGTACTTGTCTCCCAGCAGAGTTTTCCCTTTGACTGCATGCAGATTCCAAGCATAATATGTCTTCTTGAAATGCAGAACTGTAAGAAATTAATATTTCAGGAAGTGGGAATAGAAAGAGGGAACAATGCCATAGCTATCCATACTTTTCCTAAAGGAAATATTTTTCTAAGTTGTTATTAATCGTGGGTGTAACTAATTATGGTTGCATAGTTGTGTTAAACAGAAATATGTTGCTGTTTATTGATTTTCTCATAAAATTTCAATTTTGTGGAATTAATTATGCAATTCAAAAATATTTGTTAATATTATACTTTGTAAGCATTGTTAAATGTCAAAGAACTTTCAGCTGTTATACAATGCAATTTTTAAAACTATTGTCACTTCTCATTTTGTTACAAAGAAAATGTGCATTTCCTTTTTTCCGTCAGAGTGAAACAAAACAGTGACAAGTGACAGAATAAAACCTAGAGCACTAACTAAAGAGTTCTTGTGGCACTAAAAGCATTTCTTGTCAGAATATTCCACTTAAAACTCCATTTCAAAACAGCTATATTCTAAGGGTTGGACTGAGGTCACTTGTTCCAATCCTTTCCAGGTTATGAATTAGGGAAGGTACAATAGATACTGTAGACAAAAGGTAATCTGTAGCATGACCAACTAATGTTCAGACTACAAATTCAAATAAACAAATTAACACCTCCTTTAAAAAAAAGGAGAAGGAAAGGAAAAAACCTAAGTAGCGGCATTTGGCAGCATGAGAGTGCTAAATATAAAGTGGTCATGCACTACAAGAGCTTCACAAGCCAAGCTACAAGATTGCAAGCCAGGTCTCTGCGCACGGTCTTGCCAATACGTCTCAGCCCTTCTCTGGAAGGCAAATCATATTGATATTAAATTCAGTTCTTGGCTGTTCAGCTAAAACTACTGATCCCCCGCCTCCATCATAAAGAAAATTATTGTCAGTACTATGGATCTACAAAGTCTAGGACCTATTCTCAAGATCAGAAGTCACTGATGCATCTAGCGGAGGCACCCAAGAAGTTCTGGTGACCTATAATCGACTGCTTTGGCTTCATTTTCGGCTTGGGGTCCTGGTTTTCAGAAGCTCAGGAGATAGCTTGGAGTATAAGGCCTTCCTCGCAGGGAAGGAAATGCATCTTTTTACAGTCTGCTAGGCTGACTTTAAGCTGCAAGTATGAAGATGCTTGTGACAGCAACACTGACTCATTTTAGTTACTGAGGTAAATCAATGTCAGTGTGAAGAAGCTGCAAAGAAATGCTGAGCTGATAAATGAGTTTAGGTCACCAATGAAGTGATGAGTCTGGTCACTCACTGCTGGAGGGCCCATAAGCTTCCCATGGAGTCTATTAGCTCTTTAGCTGTCCAAGCAAAACTGCTTCTTCCCTCTGTAAAGACTCCCAGTTCCCCTAATTCCCTTAAGGCTTGGCTTTGCCTCTTTACCAGCTTCACCGTGCCAGCTGTAGAGAACTGTGCTTTAAACAACTCCGGCAGAAGGCAGATGGAAACAGTTATTTTACTGTAGAGAGGTTCATGTTATGCACTGCTGATCAGACACTGAATGAAATAGACCTCCGTTAGGCACTTTGGCTCTGTTACTGGGAGTATAACAGAGGAAAGCACTCCAAATGGAAACAAACAAACCAAAAGAACCTCAGAACAGTTAACAGCTCCGCCAAAGTTGGGGGGGGGGGAAGACAAATCCTTTGACAATGAGAACATTGACTAGAGAAGGTTAAAGACCTCTAACTGTGTCTGTAGAGCAGACTTCATGACGGCATTAAAGGATTTGACTTCTCATAGTGTTCTCATAGTGTTTAGGAGCCTAACATAAAGTTGTACTGGCATACTTTGAGGACCACTGACTCTGAAGATAAAGGAGAAAAGTTTTTTTTTGTTGTTTTAATCATACAGTTGATTCAGTAAAGATTAATAAAGCAGTGAAGAATTTCTGAAGTTCAGAAACCCGTCTTATTAATTTGGGAGCCTACATAATTCTGTAATTAGAAACTTGTTAGCACATTTAAACTGAGACAGAACATTATTTTCACCCATGAACACAGGACTCGGAATTAAGTCCTTATGAAAAGATTACAGCTTGCCAGGAAGTCACCTACAAAAGTCAAAGTGAGGATCTGTAGAAATGGGAATAGCCTGTGTTGTGAATAACACCACCAGCCAAGAGACTTAACGAAAATTATACCATGGGGGATTCGAAGGTGAAACAGCAGCTCAAAGATGAGCGAGTGCTGCCATTGCTACCTCTTGCAACACGTCTTAGAAAAGAGGCACACGCAGGTGATGAGCTGAAAGTTAGAAAGAATCCTAGCTAGGAAGAAAAAAAAAAATTAAAAAACCACACAAAACTAAGACAACTGAGCCATGAGAAATGACAGCAATGAAACCAACAGAATTACCTTCTGGCAATAACATCGTTGCCTAAAGGCTCACCTGTCCTGGATCTCAGAATATGTACCTGGACTTTAGTAAAAACTGTTCTTAATAGGGTGCTGATTGATATTTGAATCTACAGGTACTGCCTTCAGGTTGGTTGCCACTATTACTGCGGAGATAATATATTAGAGCTTAAAAAAAAGTCGCAAAGAAGGTAGCTCAGTTGCCATGTCATACAATGGCTCAGACGAGCAACACAGACTCAATAAAAGCAGATACTGAAGGTAGCAAACTTTTGTGGTTTGGGGTAATTGCAGAGCTACAACTGAGACAACAAATGATTTTCTAACAGGAGTATGTTAAGGAAAGGGAAATGACAAAACCAGCCTGTAACACTCTTACTTGAAGTCAGAATTGCAGTCCACCCCTGTGTGTGCTACAGGCCCTTTCATTGCGATGCCCAAATCACCTGGCTGTTCACAGAGTACACAGGATGGAAAATTTTGTAGGCACTAAAATGAAAATAGACACCTCTGTTCAGAGGTGTTTTAGTAGGTGATCATCTTTCTCTTCAAAGGCCAGGCAAGGGAAAAAGAGACCGTAAGAGTCTGACATGTCACAGCAGGTTAGCTCATTATGAACAGAAATGGAAGCAAGTTATCACAGTGTAGAGAGTCCACAGGTTAAACACGCTTCAACAGCTAGGGTCTTATGTCTCTCCACTGGGTCTACCTGCCATCTCCCAGCCCCTCTCCTTGTTTTGCTATGGCACTTGCAGTACAGCCAGCCACCATTAGCCACTTCCCCACTAACTTCTCTACAGTTCTCTTCTTTAAACCTTGCTTTTGAACCTCTCAACATGAGCTGGCCAAGCACAAGGGTAGAAGCCCTCAGAAGTCCTTCTCTCCCTGCAGCCAGCCTCAGAGAAGAGGACTCTTGAATCTGAAAGTTGCCTCTGTCCCACTTTACAAACAGCTACTTCTGCCAACAACCCTCTCGCTGGTACTGCTTATGTGGAAAGCCCTTTTACTTGTTTATTTATGGGGTGGGGGAGTTGATTTCTGTATGTGTAAATGAAAGCCTGCAGGAGAGGAGGAGGTAGATCTTTCAAATTAAATTTGCCCATAGTGCAGCTACTAAATTTTCATTTTATCTTTCAGGTTATCAAAAACATTCATAAGACTATTAACTGAAGCCCTAAGATCTTAGAAATATCTGAATTCTCATAATTCAAGATTCTTATCTACTCTTTACTTCCTATCTCTTAAAACTATCCTTAATGACAGTACTTGCTTTCCTAGACATCACTCTTTAAAAACTATATTACACACCCTCCCAAAATATCAAAGAAACATTGATACATGCAACCACCTTTAGAACAAAATTTCTTCTCCTTTTCAAAAAATTTATATTTTCTTACTCATTCCACTAGTAGCATCTTCATTATTCTGATTTCTATGGTCTCTTCATTATTATTACTATTTTTATTTACTTCCCATTTTACCAAATCATCTCACCAAATCACCCTGCAAACTTTTACTGACTTGAAATCATTACAGAAATGCTTTCCAGAGTTTAGAGTTACTGGGAAGGGTGTTCAATGCACAAAGCCTGCTAGCAGTGAAGTACAGATGTTTTAGTCATTCCCTGGGCCATGAATTGTCTCCCTCCCATGGAAGCCACCATTGCTGTCTGTAGGCCAGGATTATCTTTTCAAAAAAATAGCTGGGTAGTAACTCACAAGATTCTTAAACACAGTTAGTGAGCTGATGCCAGACTACTGAACATAATAAGGCTGATCTAAAGCCAAGACAGAAAAACAAGGACCTGATTACATTAGTTTGAAGTTATCACAGTGGGCATAAGCACAGTATATCCACTCTTGGCACACAGGCAGGTATGAGATGTCATTACTAATGAAGCTGCATATTAATCTTACATAGAAGCATCACAAAGCTTTCACTCTTTGGTCAAGACTGTGCAGGGAGCATTGCTGCTTGGGCCTGGGCGCATGGCCATTAGTGGCATCTGAGGATCATGCAGTGGCAGTTGTAATTGCATAGTGTCTTCTCTCTGCATGGTGGGTGGTTGTCAATGGTTTCTTGGGATCACAGCAAGTGCTCTCTTTGCCAGCTGTTTCAGCACCTCAGGCCAGTATTTTCATTATCAGGTGTGGCTGCACTAATAGGAGCAATCCCCAGGTGTCTGACATGTCACTTAGGTGCTTATTTCCTAACTTCACATGAATTCAGCTGCTTGGTTACTGAACTCCAGCTCTATCAGCTTCCCAGCCCTGTTATGAACTTTCTTTTCAAAGATTCCAGAGTTATCGCATTTTATTATAACAGGATCTTTACTGCCTTCATTCAACTAATGTTCATTTTGCCATGCTGGGTAATGCTGGGAATCAGGAAAGATGCTTGCAGACATTATTGGTTTCAGCATCATGCTCAAGATATCAAGATGCATGGGTGAAATTCTGACTGCACAGGTAAGGCTTGGATGCTCTGCAAAACGACAGGAAGGTTTTGAACAATTAGAAAAATTCTAACAATTTGAAAAATTTCAGTGGTTTTCAGTTAATACTTGTTATCTTCCTGATCCAGGACAAGCCACGGATTATTTTTCTGCTAGCCCATGGAAGGATTAACTGAAAACCACTGAAATTTTTCATGGGCACGTACAGATCCACTTACCATAATGAACACAGTACTGCATCTGGTGAATATTACCTTGGCCTGAACTCATTACAGGAAAACTTGCCTGCATTGTTGCTTTCAGGGCAATTGTATAAGTATTTACCCATTTCTTTTGGTATTTCTGATAACAGCTTTATACAGAGCAGTTATTGTATCTCATTCACTTGCTCTTTTGAGTCTTCCATGGTTTATCTTTTGTTCTTGTTTGGTTTAGTTCAGTCTCTCTGAAACAGTGCAGGAACTGATCTGCTACTAGAAGTTCTTTTCAGGATAATACTGCATCTTAGGCTTCACTTTTGTGGCATCAAGATCAAACACAGGAATCTCAGCTGTGTAAAAGCTGGTGCTATGTTCAGAACATTTTTGAGAGATTCATGTTATATTTTAACGATACAGCCACACAATACACATGCCCCATGCAACACCCTGATACATTTCTGACATCCAGTGACAAGAGCCAAGGACAGAAGAGCTGACATCTGCACTCTTGAGCCAAATGCCACCAGAGAGTTTTCTTGCAAGAATACTTCTACAGCTGCTGCATAATTCTGAAGCATTAATTTTTAGCATTTTGTTTTCTAACCTTAGCTTTCTTCAGAAAGTCTTCTCTATGTCCCAGTTGCTCCTTAAAGATACTGCCACCTCCTCCCTAATGTGTTATAGAAGTGTTATGATTTCTTCTTATCTAGACTAATATCAATGGTGCCTAACCATTCCTAACGTGTTTTCCAAAGGTCAGAAAGAACAGGTAGAAAGAGCTGTTGCTTTGAATTACTTCATTCTCAGTTTCTTCCGGTCCAGCCCAATTACTTCCCTTTCCAGGACTTGACACAAGTAATTTGTTTTCTCAGCATTGATTTCATTTTTCTGGAGTTCATTTTAACAATCAAATTCCCTTCATCTGCAGCCATGCAATTAGTTTTGTCTTGTACTTCTTCCAGATCCTACCACATGCGAAAATGACATGGTATGATTTCTGGAATATCTCTTGTGCTGAAGAGACAGCAGAAGATACTCTCTTGAAATGTCATCTTCCAAATGGAATTTTGAGAGAAGTAAACTCCTTTCCCTTTTTGTCCAATTGAACCAAATGAAATAGTAATTTCCCAGTTATCTATCTAAACCTCAAATAAATACACATATTTTTATACTTTTGTAAAAATCTTCAATGTATTTGGATAAATTCAATCATTTCAGTATCTTCACTTTTAAGGATTTTCACAAGTCTGGGTGAACTGGATCAGGAACTGGTTGAATGGCAGAGCTCAGCAGGTTGTAATCAGTGGACCAGAGCCCAGTTGGACGCTTGTGACCAGCGGTGTTCCCCAGGGGTCAGTGCTGGGTCCAGTCCTGTTGAACATATTCATCAACAACCTGGATGAAGGGACAGAGTGTACCCTCAGCAAGTTTGCTGATGATACAAAGCTGGGGGGAGCGGCTGACTCACCGGAAGGCTGTGCTGCCATTCAGCGTGACCTGGACAGGCTGGAGAGTTGGGCGGAGAGGAACCTGATNGAAGAGAAGGCTGAGAGGGCATCTCATCAATGCTCATAAATATCTAAAGGGTGGATGTCAAGAGGACAGGGTCAGACTCTTCATAGTGGTGCCCAGTGGCAGGACAAGGGGCAACAGGCACACACTGGAGCACAGGCAGTTCCACCTGAACATGAGGAAGACCTTCTTTCCTGTGAGGGTGACAGAGCCCTGGAACAGGCTGCCCAGGGAGGCTGTGGAGTCTCCTTCTCTGGAGAGATTCAAAACCAGCCTGGATGTGTTCCTCTGCACCCTGCTCTGGGGGCACCTGCTTTAGCAAGGGGTTGGACTGGATGATCTCCAGAGAGCCCTTCCAACCCCTACCGTTCTGTGATTCTGGGTCACACTTATCTTTTCTTTCTTAAAGTAGCCACATATCTTCTCACAAGAATTCCTTCATTTTGTTATCCTCCTTCGCTTCGGGCCTCGTTCTTAACAACAGTGAGTTTTATGCTTGAAGCTTTCGCAATGGCTGAGTAGACTACCCTTAACATACGCATATCTAGACAAATCACATCTCCTTTTTCTTCCCTACTGCCTTTTTTGTGATGAATGGGCCATATAGCATCTAGCTGTTAACATTTTCTCTTGGGCTTATCAGTGCAGTTCCCTGCTATGCTGAGGAAAAAGCTTCTCTACCACATCTCAAACAGATATTTGAGCTACAAGTTGAACTTTCCCGATCTTTCATCTCTGGAATGTAGTTTACTTTTGTCTTGACATCAGCTGAGAACTGTATACATCAGTTAGAAAAGCATCATTCCTTTTTTTTTTTCCCTCCTCATTTTGCTCTATAGTCAATAACAACTCTTCCCTAGCTGCTTGAGCTTCCCTGAACAACACACACTGCTTTTGCTGCTCCCCTAGAGGCAGCGGTTTGCACTGAAGTTTGACTGATTTCCCCTTTGCAGGTCACTCCTCCTCCTGCCAGTGCCACAGGTCATGCCTGATGTGAAAGGGGGATGGCTAGGTCCTTCCTGGGAGCTTTGCGCAGGGCATGATCCTCTGTTGATTCATACATGTGATTCTTGGTTGTTCTTTAGGTTTCACAAAAACATCCCAACTGCTTTTAAGAGAACATAGTTATATCTGTTCTGTTTTCCCTGCACATGCAGCTATTCTGATGACTTTTTCCTGATATTAAATTGCCCATTAGTATCTCACCCTTCAGTGTACCAATTCTACCTAGAAAAGACATTTTTCACGGCTATACACTGACTGGTTGTCTCAGATATTCCCTGACTGCTTCCTCAGGAAAGTTTATTTTCTATGAAGATGTTATTCTTTGGAAAAATAAGCCCAAGTAATCAAAAGCCTACCTGGATTTCTCCTGTCTGTTCATGTGAGACTGCCACAAAGCACCCATGTTCTGTATCTACCCTTTTCATCTCTTCCAATAAGTTTCAGAAACTAAGCAGATCTCTGTAAGAGCCTACACACCTGCCTCAGGATGGGGCCAGTTAATGCCCTTCTGCATAGCTCTATTCACTGCAGTATTTTTGGTTAACAATCCACAGGCTGCACTTCTTTGCCTTATTTACAAGGACACTGCAGTCTATTTTAACTTCTCAGACCACCCTATTTTGATTTAGATCATCTTATCTTGGCGGGTGTCTAAGTCAGCTTTTATTACAACCTTCCTAAACACTTCTGTCTCACCTGTGCTGCTTACTGCATACCTAGAGTGACCAAGCTGTTAAACCTTTATATCTCTTAAAGAACCAATATACCTGTACAGGGACTAATACACACCTGTGTAGCGTGCTATTGACTTTATGTCGTCGTGATGTTTTATTAGATTGACTGCAGTCACCACCCTTGGGCATCTTCTAATGTGAGCTTCTGAAGAGAAACTAGCTTGGGGATGCAGAAAGATGATTTTTATGTTTCACAGATCATTTTTGCTAAATTACAGGTGAAGCATTTCTGCTGTATTTAAATAACATAAAACAGGAAGTGTGCTAGCACATGCAAATGAAATAGACACACGAACAATAATTCCATCGCTGCTACAGAACAACATTTATGCTTCTGCAGAGATCACAGTAGGTAAATATTCCCATATATACTGATCAGTCTTAGTGTTTAATGGATTCACAAGGTCAAAGAACACAACGCCTTCATAAAACATTAAAGGATTAAAAAAGAAAAGGTTGGAACACATCATTTAGAAAGAGAATCTGAATTTATGGGAAACAACCACGCAAAATATTAATAAAGTGAGTAGTATCTCTTAAAATTGATGAGAGCCTCCTGGGATGTTTCTGTGACACAATAAATCACTTTAGATAAAAAAATACTCCACATAAAAACCATGCAAACATATTTCATCGTTGAAAATATCAAGGAGCACTTGCTGAGCTGTTGCTGTTTAACATGGGTACCTAAACTACCAGTCTAGACTCCCTGTGTCATCGGGGATGTTTGCCAAGTGGTGACTCAGAATACCTCAGATAAAAGCTGAGTCTTTTTTCACCGACTAACCATAAAGTATTTGACTTATAGTCTGCAAATATCCATCTTTAACAACCTTCATGACGACTGTTACAATTACTGGTTGAGTCATCACGGACATGTCTAACAAATATGTTCCTTTTTTTAACCTTTGTCACCGTTTTTTCCCCCATCAAGAGAACACACCTGCCTATAAGAGCCCAGTTACAGCTAATTGCGTGAAGATATTTTGGTTTGAATCTCTTAATCATAAAAGTTCCAAAACAGAAATATGATTTCATATTTTTTTCATATTAAGGCTGTAAGGATTGTCTGTCCAGAAGAAATTTAGAAAAAACCAACCAATTTGCATAAGTAAATAAGTTATAAACAATGTATGAAACAAAGGATAGAAAAAGCTTTTTATATTTCTTAACAGAAGTAATCACTAGGATAAATTTTCCTTGGTACTGTCAGTGATGTTTGCTAGACATTTGGCTCATTCCTGGACAATATGCCTCCGTCATGCTGTTACTGGAACTCCCTGCTTGCAGCGTGGCTAAATCCATGGTTTTTCCAGCTTTAATTGGATCTTTACAAAAGAGTTTCAAATCACTTTTTTCCTCCTTCTTGCTACTTTACAGAGTTTTTTTTTTTTTTTAACCCCCCCCTCCTACCTGGGTCAACTGCCTGAGAACGCTCCCTCATGAACGGTACACCATGAATGAGCTTTCAAAGCGAAAACAGTCAGCTTGTTGTTTGCTACCAAAAAAAAAAGCTTTGTTCACAGGAAGCTGGACTTTTTTTAAAAGCAACTGAAAGATCAAATGTAACCCGAAAGCTTCAATATCTACATGTCTAACTAGTACAACTGCCTGAAGAAGTGTCTTTGCCAGGACTCCACGAAGCATTTAACACATCAGACGTATCACACTGATGCAGTTACTAGTGGAGACAGTTTTGTCTTACATCTTCCAAATCTACTCCAGATTATTCATCTATTCTCATAAAGCCAAGGAGTCTTGCTGCTACTAAATCAAACAGAACATAGAAGTTATTGTAGCAACTCGATTTTGCTCAAAAGGCAGACTGAGCAACATATTGACCATAATGCTGCAGCCCAACCTTTCTCTGGCCATATCATTTTATAAGACAAGGCAAAGCTAAGATAACAGAAATCTACTCTGGTATGACCATTAAGATCTTTTCTCCTAAGATGGGTTTCTTTACCTCACGGACCAACCCACGACCCAGGACTTTTAGGAGGTGGCTGGTGTATATGTTCCTACGAACCATTTCAGAGAGCCAACAGTGAGTGCTAGACATTACTCCTTAGAAAGAGAAAAGAGAGCTAGATTCAAAATTTGTATTTCCAGATCTGAACAGTTACCTAGTAGTATTTTATGATCTGGCAATATTAACTTCATAGCAACACAAAGACAGCTGACAAGCAAAATTCATCATTAGTTAACTTCAAAGCTTTTTCAGTGAAATTACAGTTTTCGTGAAGTGTAAGTTAGTATGACATGCTAAACTAAGACACTTACAATGCACCAATATTACTGACTGCGGCCTAAACCTGCTTGTTTGCAGAAACAAAGGAGTCTGGTTGCGTTGCGCCTTGACTGGTGTACAGTTATCTTTTTTCCAGTGTTGTCTTGCACCAGTCAAGCATATACTTCTACAGCCCTCGTGTGAAAGCATTTTGTTCTGGACAAATGTTACGTCAAGCTACTCTCTGGGTTGACTTGATTTCCTTTAGCCCCATTCTTCCAAGAGCTAAGCATGGCCTCTCAGTCACATCGCAGCTGAGTCTGCCATGAGTCTTCCACCCAAAGAGAACCCAGAAAAAGCTGATATGGCTCTTTAAATGTTAAAGAGATGTTGCCCAATGAGGAACAGAGAAGGAAGGGGGAAGGGAATCTGAGCTGCCAAACCTATGCCCTCGCCCACATCTCAAGCAGCAAGATATATGAGAAACTGTCCCGTTCGTGGTATGCTGGGCATAAAAAAACATCTAGGAGGAAGAAAGAGCAGGTGTATGTGAAGTATTTTTAGCTTTTACATCAAAATATGGCTCATAATCAGTGTACTTAAGAAGCTGATTGTTTGAAAAACCTGATTTTGCTACAAGATTTCACTCTGACATCAGTGGGTGTGTTTGCATGCTTACATATATACATTTGCATATTGACACATCCCAGCCCCATTACGGCACACAAATCTTCTCTTAAAGCTTGTTAGTTAACTGTTTTATCAACCAAAGCTTATATCTAAGCACACAAAACAAACCATGCTTACTCTTATTTTCATGGGAATGTTCCTTCTTTTAAAATTAGAATATTGAACAACAGGGTGTATTTAGCCTTTATACAAGGGACCATACTGGATAAAAAGTTAGCAGCAGGGTAGCCTAGGCAGTTAACCAACAGTGCATCTCTTGGATTGTGCTTGAGGAAGGCCAAGAGGCAGAACAAGAGAACATCAGAATTGAAAAATTAGAAGAACTTTCACTCGTAGACAGCTATTTCATTATTTCAGAACTGGTAATATGTAACATGCAATTATTGCCATATGTAAAATGCTGCATTAAGCATTAGTTTATGTCTTTGTAGATTGAGTGAAGAACCATCCTACATGCTTTGAAAGAGTACATATGAGAACACAGTTAATTATCTCATTTTTCAGAAATGAGTAAAAATTGGGAACATGTAGTACACATGAATTACAACATCACTGTCAGCCAGAAAAGCCAGGGGCAAAAAAAGATTGATTTTGCTTAATTAGGTCCAGATCCAGTGAAGTGTGTATATATATATATCTATATATATATATATCTATCTCTAAGCCCATGAGTGAGCCTATGAACAGCAAATAACTTAAAATAACTTTCTTGAAAGAGAATATAAAGCCAAATACAACATGGGTTTCAGCTTCAACACATGATTTCTGATATGCTCAGGATTACCTTCATGCTCAAGCATTTTGCACAAACATTGTTTTGTCTCTTGTCAGAGAACTGCATAGTAGGAAGTTCTAGAAAACTGTTTTGAGGCTGATAACACCTTACTTAGTTCCTCCTCATTTCTCAGTCAGCTTTATAGAAACAAGATTTCCTGTAAAGGAAGAAAGCAGCTACCAAGACTATCAGACAGAAAACAACACGTGTGAAATTATGGATTTAGGAACATTTAAAATCTGTCAAAAATATGATTCAGAATGTCTACATTATAGTTCAAAAACATTGAGCAAGGAAAAAAACCGCTTGCAACCAGGAAAAGCAGAAACAGCATATGTTATCAACTCACGGATGACACATAGGTTTTAGAGAGACTTCCTATCTGTGACATTCATTTTTCGGTACTTTCTTGAGATGAGATGCTCATCTGTCAGATCATTACAGGAATGATAGAAAAAATATTTGCCAGTACCTATTATTTGACATATTGTGGACATAAAACAATTCTTGACCAGAGGGACTTCCCCAAATGCAACAAACCAGGATACAGCTCAGTTATGGTACAAAGTCCGTAACAAGCATTAGGCTAAGCTGCAAAGAAACTCACTCTAGACAGCCCAAGTTATGCAGATGGCCACTGCTATAAGAGGAGTATGATAGAGAAGAGAGCTCACAGGCCAGACACCCATATTGATTTCGACAGATGCGACAGAGATAAATTATGCTTGACGTGCAACAAAATAACAGTTAACTTTAACTTTCAGTCTAACTTAAAACCCACACTTTTACCTAAGCAAAATATTTCATCTAAATTGTCTTCTCATGAAATTCCAATATGTGATATAAGAATTAATTCTAGAGATAGTTCAGAGTAAAAGAATTATAAGAAATGATAAGGTATGATAAGCAGTACAAATGAAGAGTGAAGTAAACCCAGATATTTGACAAAACTTCAAGTTAAATTTAAAAGGTTAATAGTTTCATAAATATCACAACCATAAATAGGTCCTAGAATAGCTCATTATAAAATTATGGATGCACACAGGACAAGTTTGATTTTTTTTTTTTCAGATATTTTCTCAATTACTTCAATTTTCTCAAAAAGGTGGGTGTGTCTTTAAAGAGAAAGTGAACATACCGAGCCAACTTATGCTGCAGTAGCTATGACAACCGACTTTGAAAGAAGTGTGGAAAAAGCTAGACCTGAATTTTAATTTAATTTAATTATTTTTTCAGCCTACTCTTCATATTGACTATTTTGCATTTTGCCCTGAAATTCTACAGAAATTGTGATTTCTTTTTAACACAAGATGCACAGTATTTTATGTAGCAGATTCTAAGATGTTATTTAAGTTTGCAAAGAAAATACTTAGAGAATTAATGGACATCTCCTAATGTCTTCAGATGAATGCCAGACTGCCTGCTGTGACATATGCTTTACCCAAAGATGCTGGGGTCAATGCAGATGGGCATGTACGAGAGATATGATTTAATGAAGGAATGATCCCACTGGATCAACTATGAGAAAACTGTATCCTGTTGTCTACTAGAAGTTAATTTTTCAAAATCAAAAGACAGGAGAGGAGGTAGAGTTAAAAGTCAGATTTTCAGTTGATTCAGTAACTGTGCTGGAGTGAGAAAGAGACTTCGGTTCTAGCACCGCTTCCTTTTCTCTTCCAGTCCTTCCCATCTTCCTTGGACCAGTTTTTGACAGATGATGTCAACAATCATGGATACTATCAGTTTCACTAGACAGACAATATGACTCTCTGTTCATGTCTCCTTTCCCCTTCCTCTATAGTCTTTCTAGCAGAAACAGGAGTGAGCAATTTCCCCTGCCTCCGTCAAGCACAGCAGTTTAGAGATCAAGAACACTTTCTTTCAAAAAAGAGAGAGAGAGAAAAAGAGAAACTTGTACCATTACCACTAACCTCTTCTTACACCGTAAACGTTCTATCTGCCCTCTCTACCTATTTCTTTTGAATGGATCCAAGGCTTCACAGGAAAGCCAAACCACTTTACAACCATGACTATACAGAAGACTCACTCTTTGGAAGTGACCCACATCACCTGTGCTCCCGAAGCAACTTACTGAACTAGAGCCATACATAAGCTTCCATATACCTCACCAGGCAAGGGACATGATGCATTACCTTCCCCCACTGGGCCAGCTCACCTTCTTTGGGACCAGGGTCCCCTGAGCTCAGTGTGTGAATTGTAGGGCCTCACACTCTGCATTGCAGAGATTGACACTATGGGGCAGGCAGGCATAAAATACAGAAATGGATTATCATCATGCTAATGATTGCTTATTAATTGCCTTAAGAGTGGCTTTTTTAGTAATTAAGTCTCATAATTCTCCCAGAAAGCCAAAAGGATAAGGAGTGCATAAAACATGGGTCATTCTTTCTCTTAAAGTCTGATGCCCTCAAGATTTTTTTTTTTTACTTGGCTCCCTCTGGTTTCTCAATAAGGTGTCTCCTGCTGTACTGAATGAAGAAAGACTGTTTGAACAAGAACTGTAAGTAAACAGCCTTAATCTGCATTATCTTTCTTACGGGTGTATTGCTTTTTAGACTTAGCTGCCTGACTGCTAGAAATTTGTGCTGGGACTGTCTCATACGTAGGTAATAAGCTACAGATCTATTCACAAGAGGAGGCTCAGGCCTTGCTCATCAGGCATCTCCACCCATTGCAGAATACAGGCTGTCCCATATTCAAATATATTAGTCTCATTCCCTTGTTTGTTCTCTTTTCAAACTGCAACACTCTCTCACACTTTCATAGATTCTCCCTGCATTTCTAATATCTTCAGCCTAACTGAGTTGTTGCAGTGTCCCATCTACCATTTGCAAATTTTCAGACAATTTTGAGGTACTTACAGATTTCATCCGCAGCTTGCAAGCGGCTGAAGACCACCATCACAGCAAGTCCTCAACCAGAAGCAGAGATTCAGGTTTTACTGAGTACAGCAAATGAGACAGGTATTTGCATAACCACTAAAAAATAAGACACGTAAAGGAGCACAAAAAGCAAAGCATGAAGCAAAGCATAACCCCAGCATCTCCAGACACCATTTCATAGAGGAACACTCTACCTGGAGAAGACTGTGTTTAAAGAGGGCCTACTCGCTGCCACAGCTGCCATCTTTTACCCTAATTTCCCACCTTGAGAGTGGAGAAGCAGTATTAACTCTTCAGTGGCTGGCTCAGGGAGGGTAGGGTGTGGTGTGG